>JAUBWS010055446.1:0-16848 GCA_032270445.1 Darlingtonia californica
ACAGTTAAACAAGGTTTTAGACCGCTTGTGGTTTCAAAATTTCAGAGAAGTTCCCTATAAGTCTCAAATATTTAGAAGACGGTTGTAGGTCCAATTCAATCTTGATTCCCATTATATCAGATGTACAGAAATATGTAATTCATCAACACAATGAAAATTTGTGACTATGCACCTTATTTTCCTTTTTTCAGTAAATTATTTCACGTGCGATCAGTCACACAAGGTGATGCACTTAGAGCCGAAGCAAGAGATATTCCAAAAATATTTCAGGTTTGTTTCTGTTTCTTATAAGGATTCTTTAATTTCAAGTTTTTCATTGCAAAACATGCTTAAAAGAACCTGATTCAAATTGCCAAAAATTAGTAACATTTCTTTTTTATTGGTACCATAGTTGTTTTGTTTTTTGTTGATGGAAGCTACTGTGTATGTGCACGAACAATTCTCTTTAATACTTCTAGATGATTTTTTCCTTGTTAAATCCAAAAAAATTGTGATAGTAGACAAAACGGTTACGAAAAAATAAATCTAGGGGAAAAAACCAAATATTATCCGTGGATGCTTTATGCTTCTTATATCATACGAAACAGTTGAAAAACATTTCAGTATAAGATTAACAAAATATTTAGAAACATTGAGCCTTAACTTGATTTCTGGAACTCAATTTAACAAGCATGTATTGTTGAACCTGGTATTCCTTGATACTGACTGATATGGTACTCTTTTAATTCAGATATTATATGCAAATGAAGGTGAAAGTAAAAGTTCGGAAGAAAAAACCGATCAAGATTTAGCTGAGGTGAGTCACCAGTTCTACTTACGTTACCCAGAATTAAAAGTCTACAAAATTTCCATTTTGATTTTTTACTCATACGAGGTCATGCTCTTGGAAGTACTGACTCCAACCTAAGTTTGGGTTAAGTGCAAAGTGCCTGAAGGTTGGATGGGTATTAGTCAGAGCGGACCGGATAAGGAATTAAAATTGGAAAAGATAAAATAGTCAGCTAGCGAGTGGCCGTGGCATCGACAGGGCAGATTCAAATAAATAAAGGAAAATCTAAGATATTACCGTCAAATTTTTGAGTGAGAAAAATTGGCAACTATTTTATGAATGCTTGTGTAACATGTTAATTTTTCTTGTTTTGTAGGAGAAAAGTGGATTTGCAGTCACGTATAAATCACATCAATTTTTAATGATATCCTATCATACACCAACCGCGTGTGATCTGTGTCCTAAACCATGTTGGCATATGTTCAAACCACCGCCTGCTCTACAATGTAGAAGTAAGAATATTATTTTCACTGATTATTATCAATATTTCGGCAAACTTTCGAACTGAATCCTAAAAATCGTTTTTCTGAAAACTTTTCAAAGTAAATCTTAAAATTGTATTTTTCAGTTTATTTTATCTGTTTTTCTAAAGCAAAACTTTTTAAATAAAAAGTCTTGGTATTTTTGTCAGTTTTGTCCGTATTTCTTAAGAAGTTTAAATTGAACCGTGCAAATCTTGGTACTGTTTTCAGTGTTTTTGCTTCTTATCTTAAAACTTTTCAAAACTAAATCTTATGAAAATGGTTCTTTTTGAAGTGTTTTTGAACGTTTTTCTAAAAACTTTTCAAACTGTATCTTGTAACTGTAAATTGATTCTTTTTTTAGGATGCCATGTCAAATGTCACAGAGACCATGTTGATCGCGAAGAGGACTGTGTTCAAGAATGTAAAGGTAGAGACTCTCACAAACAGCTAATTTTCGTGCCCTCTTTATAATGTGTCAACAATTTTTTTATTCTTACTATACTTTGTTTATTTTCTAGTAACTGTTGACTTGGCAACTGCAAAGGATTTGCTTGTCATGGCAAACGACATCGACGAACAAAAACAATGGGTACAAAACCTTTCCAAGAAAGTTATACGAAAAGAAGCTATTCAGCCTGTTAAAAGAAGGTACATTTGCTGACTCCTCTTTTTAATGTTTGCATGCCTTTAAACTTTCTTTTTGAACTGATTTTGTGTTTTACTGTATAGATCCGAACCACCTGCTAGTATTTCGAGAACACAATCAACGAAGTCGATGAAGAGAGATAGTCAAAAGTAACGGAACAAGGTAAGCTTAGCTCTTGTTGGTAAAAATTCATGTATTGGGTTTCCAAGAGAGTTTTCACCATATGTGACGGTCTACGGGAAAAGGGGGCATAAAGCTATTCATAATTCACTTGTATGCCTCTCAAAATGACGAAAAAACGTCTTTGGAGGAGTGCATTTCTATTTAAGGCTTAAATAGAAATGACCTCCTCCACAGACGTTTTTTCATGATTTTGCAAGTAGGTGGAGTGTGATGGCGTTAAAAATGACCATGCCCCTTTTTCCCATGGAACGTCACATATAGATACTTGGGTAAAATTTTCCGCGAATTAACATAATTTTGACAACAAAAGACCAATTCTCAATTAGCAACAATGCGTTAATTAAAGAATGAACATGAAGGTCCGTTCTGTTAAAAATAGTATCAAAAAAGGTTTTTCTATATGACTTCATGATAAAAGTGGTGTATGTCTCAAATTCAGAGCTTTCATGCAGCAAGTTACCGAACAGGAATTTGGTATCTCGTCTTTTGCTGAATTACTACTTTATTGCATGAAACTTTCGCGGTTTTAATTTCGCGGTTTAAGCAAATAGTTATGATTCACATAATCCTTATTTCGTGATTAAGCAGAAAATTTCTTCTCGTAACTACCTGAGCTCGTAAAAGACGCTTTTTGCGTCTTTAAAAATGCGTCGAAATAACATTTTAGGCAATTTACATTTTTTTTTGATGCAGTTAAGTTTCGTGGTCTGGCACGAATTTACATTTCGCAGCATTTTAACTAGTGGTTTCCACGCCTGTAACCGCGAAACTGCGAAATTTTGATAACGCGAAATTTTCATACCAAAAGTAATCGAATAAGTTGTACGCTGAATTTCATTCTGAACTTATTGTATCGGTGATGTCATTCCTCTGAGAGAAAATTCTGGTGTAACGCATAGTCTGGTTCTCTATCTTAGATGAATAAAGCAGGCGTCACTGCGAAGCTGGAAGCCGAAAATAATTCGCTGAATCTCGTTCTCACTAACTGCCATCGTAATTATTATCAACATAGCAGCTCATCGCAGAAGAGCTGTTTACCAAGCGAATATACTAAGCAAACAAGATGAAAGCTTATAAACAAAACCCATCATTATCAAACATGAGAAAAGTCACCTAAAAAAAGATTGGGTTGGTCATGTGCAAAAGAGAAAGTTCAATGCTCTTAAAAAACGTCAAGAATTTCGTCTGAAATTAATTTATGACAATTGTAGTGACCGCTTTCGACCGCTCGAAAGTTATGGCACAAAGCAAACATACAGGAGAAAATGTGTCATCACGAAATAAATTTTTATACATATATAAATATATAAATTTGTTTATATATTATATATATTTTTCTAATTAGTCACCCTTTCAGAAATTATCAGGATTAGATGGGTTGATGCAGCACGGATTAATTTGTACAAGTGGCAACATTTTGATACTATCGATTATATTTTTATGTTATTTTTGTTGTTGTTGTTCGTTGTTGTGGTAAGGTGGTCTGGGTCTTACACAACACTATACGCAGGTTATACTCTCACTAATTTATTAGCGTTTTTTAAAATTCTAGATCCCACATATTTTTGATTTTCTTTATATATATAAAGTGTAAAAAAATTGATATTAGTAATTTTAGCATTATCGTCACGTGTTTCCACCAACGTCCGCTCTGAATATCCATACTTTGATTGGTCAGATATTTATGTTATATACACGATTAACGAAATAGGTCAACCCGGGGTTTTTTCTCTGTAACCATTTCTTGAAGGTTCATGATTATTTTCGAAGGTGAAATAATGATCAAATTTGCTGCTTGAAGTTACAAAACCTTACTTCGGGGGCTTCGGCGACAGAAGGACCATGCCTAACTACGGACGTTTCTTCAAAGTAATGTTTAGTTTGTTTTCTTAAAAACAAAATTCGAAAAGCTTACTCTCTTCTTCTTTGTCAGAGATGCTCGAAAACACAGTTTTAGAAAGTCGAAAAATCAAGAATTCTATTCCTCTCCCAACCAAATTTAATTCACGTTATATTTTGGCCCTGTCACTTAAAAAGTCGCGCCGTGGCCCCAGTATTTCACCCGTTCGGTTTTTGTTCCAATTTTTTTATTATTTTTTCACCTTTTTCATAGACTCTTTCAAGAGAAATATTTTGTGATATCCATCAATCAATTTTAATATTTGGTGTTTCTCTAGATTTTTTTTCAATTGAATCTGGTAAAAACCTGTTTTTTTATTGTCTGTAAAGTAAAAAGAGAGTCGTTACGACTTCAAATTCATAGTTATTCAATGTAAAATGTACCTAAATTGAAGAAAAAACTTATTTAATAGCAATGTGATATTTTATGGTTCTTTGTAACACTCGGTTTGACTTTGATCGTAAGTCACCCACTGATAGAAAAAATAGTTCAGTTTCAGATTGTCCCAGCAAAGTTATCGTATTGCTCACTGGCAATTTGTTTGAAATTGTTTAGATTTCTCACTATTTAGATTTCTCTTGTTCTTCAATAAACAATATCAGACTATATAGAAAAGATCTGTCTGAACAACTGAGGTAAATATTTTTTGGATGCATCGTTCTTCCAGGAAAATTTAGTACTACAGCACAGGTATTATCAGGTGGCATCCTTAGCTTCGAGTGTGCGAGGTATGCGATTTGAACTAAAGCGATGTGTTTCAAAAAGAATGCAATAGGTAATTTTGACTTCTAATACACTAAGTTATATATTTTCGTTATATATTCACCTCTGATATTCATTTCCACTGAAAAGTCTACAACATGATTATATATGATTGACACAATATCTACAATTACAAAAACATTGATAATAAATATTTAACCAACAAAGTATTGAATACAGGACTGGCGTGAGTTTAAGCTCCATTAAGAATACCGTTATGTCTCACTTTGTAATACCTTCCCTGCCCTGAGACATGTGCAACACATTTTACACTAGCGAAATATCGCACATGCAAACCTTATTTTTCAGCACACAATCGCACATGTAAATTTTACGAAAATATAATCAACAATATAAATAACGCCTCACAATAAAACAAAACAAATAACTTGAAAAAAATAGCTTCACCTTTGGTTTTGATAGCTAAAGAAGAAAGACATTTTCTTAGCACTTATCACTCTCAGGGATCGAATTAGCGTTTTTGTAAGATCAAGGCACGCGTAAGGGTGCAAAAACTTTATGGAATTTGCAAATCAAATTAACCTATTTGCGAGTTGTATTCAAGGTAATTGCGAAGTGTTTTGTTACTATTTTTTAATGTTTAACGAATTAATACGATGACCTTTCTCAAACGTAAAATATTCGCAAAAAGAGACAAAAAGGAAAGTTCTAATTGAAAACACGGTAAAAGGACAATTAACAATAATACTTCCTTTTTCGAAACTAAAGAAAGGTGGAGTGCGGTCAAACTGGATATTTAAGTTTTTTAAACAATAGAAAATAAATTAATAGCTGCCTCTTGCAGGCTTTCAAATTTCTACAATGGGAATGCATATTTAATTGGGTCTTTAAATTTGATATCCCCACACAAAAAATAAACATTGCTGCGAATTCCTAGAATGAACGAAAACATAAAGTGGTTAACTTTGCTTCTTCTTAAAAGTTTTTTTAGAAAAAAGTATGAAAAAAGAAAAAGAAATCGCGGCTTTAATTTTAGAAACGCTTTGCTACATTCTCGTTTGCAAAGAAAAAGATTTTTCGCATCGCTGACTCAGACACCTCTTTTTGGTTTACAAATACGTAAAGCTCGAACGGTTTGGGCCCATTTTAGACGGGAACTTTGGTTTGGAAGAATGTTGAATAATAACGTAGAAGACCAAAATTTTGATCAGCATTGGCGTAGTGACTTTAGAATGACATTGCCAACATTTACGAGAATAGTACAGCTGGTAAGACCGATGTTAGAAAAACAAGACACCCAACTACGAAAAGCGGTTCCTATCGAGAAACGAGTTGCTGTTGCAATCTGGAGACTTTCGACTGGTAATTCTTTTCGAACTACTGTATTGCCAAAACTTTCGCCATAGGAAAATCAACAGCTGTTCAGATAGCCAAAGAATTTTGTGCTGAGATACTGCGATTATCTTCCCTGTATATCAAATTCCCATCAAGTAGAAGGGAAACAGCTCAAGCTATTGAAGAGTTTAAGCGCGATTATGGATGTGAAATACCGCAAGTTATGAGCGCTTTAGACGGAACACATATTCCAATATCAGCGCCAAACGTGGATGGAAAGATAGATTACTTTAGTAGAAAACATTGCTACACTATTGGACTTCAAGGTTTAATTGGAGCAAATCTTATTTTTCTTGACGTTGCTACCGGATTTCCAGGAAGTTGCCATGACGCACGGAATCTCAGAAACTCTTCTCTTTTTCGAAGGGCTGAAAATAATTTTGTCAAATTAAACATGTTTTGGTTCGCTAATCACTACAAACGACAAAACTGTGAACCCTTAAGTCGATTGCTGAATTTTATAAATTCTCCTAAAAAATGTTCAGATCGCACGCGCAACTAACTAAAATTTGGTATGATAGCACGTGCAAACTAGGTTACATGTGCGATTTGTAGCACATGCACTCTGTTATAACTGGCAGGATTTGTATGTGCGGAAGAAATCTTTACGGAAGACATTTTTGCAAATTAATGTAAATTCCGCAAAAAATGAAAAAAATCGGTCATCTGCAATAATTTATTCCCCTAATTGCGAAGAAACAGTCATCCGCTTCTTTGAAGTCAGTTTCCTTTGTAGTGCGTGACTTTACTCTTGACTTTATATTCCAATAAATGAAATGTTGTAAATTCGCAAAAGTGAATTCCGCGAGATAAGCCATTTTTGGACCCTTTATCAGCAAAAATTTCTTCCACATATAATTTCTTCCATAAGGTGAAGTAGGTGAAAAAGTAGTAAGTCTTTGTAAAACCTGCCTCCTCCCGCTTCATAATAATACTTGCATCATTTAAAAAAAAAATTTAATAGAACTCTCCTCTTATAAATATTCTTCTTCTACGTTGCAATAATACACGTTTTCTTATAAGCAAAACGTCTGTAAGTATATTGAGGCTGAGATTTGACACTGAATTTTTGGAAATCTCGGAATTTAAAAGAACTGATTATACTAAATGAAAGAGCTTGGCTTTAGAAACAATCTAAGCCTCTTTATTCATAGGGGGTACTATATATACATACACATACACTATGTGATTATCTCGATAATTGCATTTCAGGATAAGCATATATTTGAGGCTGAGCTCAAAATTCCATATGCTTGTAAAAAATAACGTGTAAGGATTTCCATGTAGAAGTCTCTAAAATACATAAAACCGCCAACTTATTCTAACACTGCTTGAAAAACGTCTGAATACGGGTCCCGTATATTACCATAAACGGGCTAATTTCACGCTGAGTAAGCTTTTCAAATCTGAAATATCCCTGCGGTGGGCGGGGAAAGATTTAACTTTCCTTGATTTTCCGTATTTTACATGTTTTGGTATTTCTTACACTATTACAGATTGAGACAAAAAGCAGATTTACTATAACAAGTGTGGCAAAGCTCATTACTAGGGGAGAGAGGTATTACAAAGCAATGCAAACACTATTACAAAGTGTGACTGGTATTACAAAATTAGGTGTTTATAACAAAGTAGAGGCATGATACTGACAATTGTCAGTCTTAATAAAAGTTTAACAGAAAATGGTATTCAATCTTGACCGGGTTGTGACTTCTTCTTATAATGCTTCCAGAAAGGACAAGATTTGCGGAGAAAGGATCGAGAGAGGCGAAATTTCCTTTAGTAGACATCAACAGTACTTTTGAAGTTCCTTTCTTTTGTGTCGTAAATAATCCTTCTTCATTCCCTTAAAAATACAACAGGAGAAAATATTTACAAATGAAGTACCGTATGTGTATTTGTTATTATTGTTGGATATATTCTAGCGCGGATTAATTTTTGCGAATTTAGTCTGCATTTCGCAAAAAATCCGGCAACATTTTTCTAAAAAATTGATTCGCAAAAATTAGTCCCACCAAATATTCTAACGTTTAAGGTTCGTGAAAATTTAAACTAAAACTCGTAAAATACCTTTGAAATAACTTAATTTCTCATTTTATTCACAGTTTTTAGATAAATAAATAAATCCTGCAAATGTTTCAATAGCACCTTCATTCGCAAAAATATCCGAAAATAAAGGCCCAAGATCGAAGAGTACACTACCCTGTGTACCAGTCTTCTAATGGAAGACGTAATCAGAAAATTTTATCTTTAGACGTTTCCGTAAGGGTCTTGTAAAAAGTATACTTTAATGATGTAAATTTTGCTCTTAACATTTTGGGCAAATTCGCGTATCGAAAGATTCTTTAAAATACCAAGTAACCGGGAAAAAGTTCTCGGTTTTACCCATAACTCTCTGCGCAAGGAAAAAAACTGTTAATTAATACAAATGAAAGCATTTATTTTGTGTTAAACCATACGTTTTGTTTTCCACGAAATCGATTTGTATATAGCATATAACATAACAAGAATTTAGTCCTATTTAACAAAATATTGGATAACATTCCCCTCCATGAATCGAGAAAGTCAATACCCACGACCCTCGAAAATATCATTCTACCATCCGAGAAAATAATTTCCATTATAAGGCAACACTTTCCCTATTGTAATGAGTTAGTAGTGTAGAGTATTATAGGTTTTTTAAATCATTTTTCCAGAGCATCCTATTTTGGAAACCTTAACGAGGCTTTCCTTGTTACATAAGACGCATGGACGACGCACCCAGTATATAACAAATCTATTCATGTAGTCAAATTCTTGTCGACTTTAATCGGTTTACAGTTGTCTCATTAAACCTCGTTCCCAAGTCCTCTTCACTTTACCTGATTTTCAGATGGTTACCCGCTGCACCGCATACTCCGCTGTAAACACGGTTAAGCGGGAAAAACCCGCTTTTTTTGGCCCGTGCCTTTAGAGCGTAAGTGTGCCGGGCAAGAAAGAAACAAATCTGAATATCAGGTAATCTTCACTTCGATTTTTCAATATCGCTCGCGCTGCTCGCTCGGAATGTTGGGCGTGATCAAATTTTATGTGTTTTCATTACAGAACGCGCGACCATGTGAGGTCTAAAAATATTAGACTGTATTCGGTATGTTTATATGAAAAAGAGTTTTCTTTCTCTTGCTTTCTGCTTTCAGAGGTATGAAAAGAAACGAATTCATAGGAGCCACAGAAGTAGACGGATAAAGGACCACGGACTGGACCCATTACCGTTTGTGTAGTGTGCAATGTATAGTAACCTTTATTACCGACATCAATGATGTAGATAGGGCGTTACATAGCGCTGGTTTCCTCCCCTTAAAGTTGTCTGAATAATCGAAGCAAAATTGTCTCGATAGCTCTTCCGCGTGAGCAGCAACACTGCCTGACGTGACAGCCGAAGCAGCAGTAGCAGAATCAAAATAAAAAGACCACAGACTTTGTTTTTCGATTAATACAGTATAGCTACAGAATGGTGTTTTCAGTTGAGAAAGCATCAAAGATCTTCCAAGATGCATGTGTACCCAAAGTATACTCAGCCAACCTCGATGGAACATCGAGAAACGATTCTGAAAATGCAACCAACGTGCATGTTGTTTGGGAACAAGATGACCTTGTGGAACTTAAGAAGAAGAAATTTAGTGTACAATATAGACTAGATCATTCAAAATTTGAACAGTGCGGTTTTCCAGTTGAGCAAAATCCTGAAATTATTCTGGAAGCATTGAGTCCATCCAAAACAAAACGTGCTGTGATTAAAAAGTGCAACGACAACCAAAAAGTAGAAAAGCTTATTTTAGAGATTTGGTCGAATAGAAAGTGCATGAAATTGATTGATTTATCAGCATTTGGAAAGCATGGTACCATTCACTGTGATCTATTTTTTTCCTCATTTTCTTGGAGTAGAAATGAAACACACTTGCTGTACATTGCTGAGCAAAAGAAGAATGAGTCAGATGCAGCAAAATTTTGTTATGAAGAAAGTTGGGGTGAAATGTTATATAATATCTCGACACCTGTGATTTGTGTGTTTGACGTAGTTAAAGAAACACTTCATTTAATTTCATCACCAAGTTTTGATGATATTTCCCCATTACAACCTCAGTGGGGTCCTGATCAGAAGACAATCATATTTTGTGGTTTGACAAAATCACCTTACCGTCTTGGGAAATTCTACTGTGAGAATCGCCCATGTCACATATTCATGTTGACTTTGAATGAAGAGTATGAAGAACTTTCATTGGTAAAAATCTCAGGAACACATAGCGGAATCAGCAGTAATTGGTGTCCAAGAGTAAATCAATTGTGCTCACAAGTGATTTATATGCACTGTGAATTATCAGATCAAGGAAGCCCACATGTGTCTCATGCAGAGCTGTTTTGTTATGACATTGTTAACCAAACCACTCACAAAATTCCTAATAAAACTGGAACAGACTATTACATCAAGAATTTCCCCTCTAGCATTTGGTTTGATGATGAAATTCATATTGGGATTCATGAAAAGAATTCCTTTTTAGTAGTTAATGTTCAAAATGGTGATGTGGTATCGACACATGATAATTGCACAAGTCTTCTTATGGTTGAGGGTAACCTTGCTATTTTGTCAATATCATCAATGAATTCAAAAAGGATTGGTTTAGCAATTTATGATCACAAAAAAGAAACTTTTTACTTTGACGAGGAAATGGCGATTCATCCAATGATAGAAACAAAGAAGAAGTTCTTTGTCCAAGTCATTCCAAATGTATTTTCTTGGGCTCTTATTCCTAAGAACGACTTGTCACAGAAAATTCCACTTATTGTTTGGGCACATGGTGGCCCACATACAGCATTTGAAGATGCATATAATAACTTTACAACAGCTTTTTGTCAATTGGGCTATGCTGTTTTAATGGTGAATTACACTGGATCAACAGGCTTTGGGCAGGAATCGTTAACCTCCTTACCAGGGAACATTGGATCTAGAGACATTCAAGAGGTACAAGCAATGGTGACATCATTTATGGAAAACAACACTCAAATTGATGCAAACAATGTTTTTTACTTTGGAGGCTCCCACGGTGGTTTCATTGGGGCTCATTTACTTGGTCAGCACCCTCACTTCTATCGAGCAGCAGTTTTACGCAATCCAGTCATTGATATTGCTTCCATGAGTATGGTGACAGACATACCTGATTGGTGCTATTTTGAATCTGGTCTACCATTTAACCAAGGAAAAATTCCAAGTGCAGATGATTATGCTGTTATGCTTTCCAAATCTCCTATTGTAAACCTTCAGGATATCATAGCACCTATCATGATATGCATTGGAGGAAAAGACGAACGTGTTCCACCATCACAAGGCAAAGCATTTTACAGATTACTCAAAGGTAACAACAAAACTGTTGAAATGATGTTTTATCCAAATGCATCTCATCCATTAAAGAGTGTTGATATTGTTGGAAATTTCTTTGCCAGTGCTGCTAGATGGTTTGACAAACATAAGCAAGTATGAACTTCCTTGATATGTGCAAATGCAAATATTTATATATGGTTGTTATGCAAAATGGACCTTTGTAGATTTTATATTTTTTGAAAATTGTCGTTTTTGTCTCTAGTGTCTGTCAGGTGTTTTTATGAATACTATTTGTTTGTTGAAATACTGTTGATAACGCGACCACCACAATGCTAAGTTTAGGAATTTTCGATTTCTTTATAGACATTGAACTTTGTCCAAATTTTGAAGTTGTAGGAACATTTGGATCACAATTTATAACCTTACCTATAATTTACAGACAGATCTGATTGAGATACATTTGATAGGTAGCTGAAAGGTTTACTTTAAAGGAAAAAAAGCAACTATTAAATGTAGGCGTTTTGACTGAAAAACTTCGATTGAAAAATTCCGTTTCTGCAAAGTACTTTTGTTGAAACGTTGGAAAAAAGCTATCTCATTGCAATAAGCTTTTGTTGACTGGGCTAATAAGTTCCTTCCTATCCACAATTTTGTCGTGTTTATACCTTTTGCTTTTAAAGTATTTTAATGGGCCTTTTAAGCAAATGTTATCACAGGTTAAACTTCAAAGCTCATAGAACCCTTGTATATTATGTATAAAGAGGGAGTAGATACGTTCTAGATTTACAACGTAATAGAAAAATAGGACAATATGAGATTCAAATTCGACTTTACCTTTGGTTAAGAGTTTGAATTCCACGTGGGTAGCACCTTTCACATTTTTTATATTGATTGTAATTGGTAGGCGAAGTGGATGATTCTTGTTTCTTGATACCACAAATGTCTTGATGAGTCTAGGTAAATTCCTACAGTCTTGACCATTCAAACATACTCGCATGCAAGTTCTGAATAACAAAAATGTTGTGATTTATGTATCCATAATATGAAATGATCTTCCCCATAGAAAAAAACAAAAAAAAGCCAAAGACAATTTTTAAGAATATTACTGTATAAGAATCTCATTCTTACTTTTTTACGTAAATTAAAAAAAATACTTGGGCCTACCACTACATTTATCTATGGAAAAATCAAGATTTTTCCGAAATACTCTTTCTTCCGCGAAGACCCTCTTCCTTTAAAGTACACCTTAAGTTGTAATTAAGAGCAAAACAAAACTGCGACATAAGTAAATGTGAATTAACATCAAATATTATCTGATTTTGTGCTAAAAGTATAGCAATCAATTATAACGATTTTTCGCAAAATATTTTGTCCCGCAATCATTTTTATTTGCACTTAATTGTGTCCTTGAAGGTACTGCATTAACTTGAAATGAATGAAAACTTTACCCTTTTCCACGAGCTCGGTAGTGTGTCGGACAATTTTTTGGCATACATGAAAAACTTCCTTTGGTATTGACACATCGTTCGTTGCTCTTGCAAACATTTGATTTCGAACATTCATTTATATCTGTACAAAATGAACAAAATGGTAAACAATTTAGAAAATTTTAGGCAAATTTATACCAAGAATCCCAAATATTAAGAAAATGTTTAAAGAATAGAAAATTAGGTCAGACGTACCTGACGTGCTTTTCATACAGTTCGACTGATAGTTTCAGGCCACTTCGCTCTTTATTAAAATGAATGCAAATATTTCTTACAAACATTTTTTACAAACTTTCCTATGGCCTGAAATTGCTACGTAAATAACATCTATTACACGCCCTCTTGTCTTGTCTTTTCCGATTTATACTGCACAACCTTGGCCTCGCGTTTAACCAGCCATTTCGATTTACATGCTTTTCAAAAAGTACTATGGGGATAGCAGTGAAATATTTGATGGAGTAGCTATATTCTCCTTTATTGGTTAAGTAATATAGCAACCGTTATGTAGATTATGAAATACTATCCCGGTAACTTGAACCATCGATAACTAAAATGTCTTGTAACGCGAAGTATTTTTGACCCCATCGTTCAATTCTCCCCCTCGCCTCATCTTTATTGTATTTTTTCTTTTGTATTTTTTGCTCCCGATCGTAGGTAGTCTTAGTCTGTCCGATAATAAGTGTCGTTTAAACTATTACTATTACGAACGTTTACTCAGAATTGCCTGTTCAGTTCAGTGACTGTTATCAACGAGGGTCTTGCCTTCCTGTGAAACACCTACAGGGAACCTTTTAGATAGAAAATACTCCTCCACATGGATTTTTTCATAATTTTTCCCACTAGCACTAGAAATTTAACTTTGTTTTCAGTACCTTGGCAAGTATATTTATTTTGATGTAGTTTGAAGCCAGCAGTACAAGCGCATTGAAAACTTCCAATCGTGTTGTAGCATTTTTGTTCGCATCGTCTTCCAATTTTACATTCATCAACATCTAACAGGTTCAAACAAAAATTTCAAATATCTCTTCAATAAAGTACATACTAATATTCTATCGCAATTCTTCGGCTTAGGTGGCTTCCTTTCGCGAAAGTTTATCCGTGAATGTTTATTCCCCGCAAAATATTAAGTCTGTCTCAAAAAGATTGTCAGCAATTGCATTCGTCCTTTTATCTCAGTGTATTCCCGACTTTCTGACGAAGTTCTTCCAATTTTTGAAAGTACTAGTTGCGATATTAAGTGGCCAGCGCAACCTGACACAGAGAGTTCCATGCGATTATCTTGGATGGTTCATATAACGACAATGGTTTTGCTAGAAAATGACTTGACTTCATAAACAAAATTTTGCTCCTACTGTAGTTTGGTTTCCCCTAGCTCCCCAGCAAGCACAAGACGTCGTTTTGACGTCGTTTCGACAATCGTGCAACGTTGGATGACGTCGTGCGACCGTCGAACGACGTCAAAACGACGTCTTGTGCTAACAGGCTCTCACTTTCCCTCATAATATATCAGCTCAACAAAAGTAGAACTAAAAGAAAAGAAATATTCCTTGCTTTAGCCCTCTGAGCGTTTTTTGTTATAGGCTAATCATGGGGACACTTATTAACGGAAGGGGGAGTAGCACCCAAGATCTCAAGAACCAACTCCCTAAATTTGGATCACAAATACATCTTCACAAACTAGACTGTTGGTGGTGCCATAGGCCTCTCAGACTTTCAACTTTCTATAGGACAGAGTTGGCTTACGAAATGTTGATTTTGGTAATTATGTTCGATATTTGAAAAATTTTTCGAAGCATCATTTTTTTATTTTACACTCCGGTCTGAAAAATAATAAATAAATCATACTTAGGATCGCAAGCCCCCCTTCCCGAAAAACTCAAAGGGTTAGATGATATACCTTTGCACAGTTTGGATACAGGATGGTGACGAAACCCATATTTGCATGCACATCGATAACTTCCAAGAATGTTTATACAACGCTCACCGAGACCTTTACAAATATTTTTCTTCTCCATACACTCATTTATATCTAAAACAACAATATTTCCTTATAACTATAATATGAAGACAACTCTATACTTTCTCCGGTTATAGGAGAAATCTAGAACCTCATCTACCATAATAGTTATATCTTAATCTATGTAGAATAAGCCGATGTAAAGCACAGAATATTCACTATATATGCCTTTTCATTTTCCAGAACTTAACTTAAATCTCTCAAAATTTGGGCTTTCTCAAAATTCCGCACTTTAAGGATTAGATATCTATCGATAATATGCTCACTTCGAGCTTGAAAATTCCCTCTATCATTTTAGTTTAACTCAAGTGTGCAATTTTACGTGGAAAAATGCTGTGAATAGATCGCAAAACAAAAATGACCCTTTTCTAGCTTTAGAAACAAAAAAAACGCATACCATACTATTGTTGAAAAAAAACTGTATTTTACCGACACATCCTGAATTTTTCTCTCTATATCCGTGAGGACATCCCGTACTTTTCAAACATCGATAACTACCAGGTGTGTTGACACATCTCTCAACGATTGGTCTACATGGCTTTGTTTTACATTCATTCAAATCTGAAAAAATTTATTTGAACTGCTATAAAATGGTATGTTTTTCGAGCCTTGGACAGCACTTACCCATCGATTACCACACCTTCCCAGGATGGAGGGAGAGACATTGATAAAAATCAATTCTGTAGCCATAAAGAGACAACAGTATCCTGATTGAGAATGCATAGGATTGGTTGCTATTATAAACAATGCAGGTAACCACTGATAACTAAATCCCGGGACCCTGGCACAGCGTGAAATTCTACCAAATACGGTCCCTATATTATCGTATATGGACTACTTTCTTCCATATACGGTAATTATTATTTTTAGTATTTGGATTTTTTTCACGCTGTTCTGAAAAGATTAGTCCATATACGGTAATATACGAGACCCATATTCGGGACTTCATACAAACCACTGTTGTAACATCCCCTAAAAGGGAAAGCTTATTTTGCGTCCCTTCGGAGAATAATACCTAGAATATACCTTGGATATCTAAAACAGTCTCGCTTAGTCGGAAACTTTTCATTCACTCCTTGTATAACTTTAATTTGGTCCCTTTATTTACCTTTCCTACTTAATGAGAGTGTGCAATGGATCAAATGCAGTTAATCATACCTATGCAAAATCCCTGCATTCTGAAATATCCAGCTTTACATTTATTTTTCAGTGCTTCAACACATTGATAACCACCTAATATATTTTGACAGTGAGTTCCATTTCGACATTGATGGGTACCAGTGTCACATTCATCGATATCTGAAAGATATTGAATTTCAAATGGATTGTAGAGATTTTGCAGAAGAGAGTGAAAAATAGCACATGTCAATGCTCGGAATAAATAGTGTATGATTTGATGATGATTTTTAGAGAGCGGGATTTTCTCAACTTTGATCCCCGGGCCTCTTCACTTTGATTTTTTGATATCGCTTGCGCGGCTCGCTCGGATGGGCGCTCGTGAAAATGCCACGTAAATGCCAGCCCGGCGAAAAAAAGCATTTAAGGCGTCGTCTATGTTATTCAAGTTTTGGATGTGAGAGCAACGTCCAAATATTGTTGTTTGTATTCTGAAGGTATCCTTGAAAAGGAAGGTGTCGAAAGTATTACACAGCGTGAAAAACGTCCGAATACGGGTCCCTCATATATTCCCACGGTAATATACGGGACCGTATTCGGTAGAATTTCACGTTGTGTTAATCATTTTATATATACTTTATTGCATGAAAATTTCGCGGCATGAAAATTTCGCGGTCATTTTAATTTCGCAGTTTTTTTGGTCAAAATTGCATTTCGCGGCATTTTAATTTCGCG
>JAUBWS010055468.1:0-16840 GCA_032270445.1 Darlingtonia californica
TCAATTATGTTCCTTTTGTGATTGAGGTTTTTTTATTTTTGCATCTGTTGACAAGTTGATAGAACGGAAAATAAAAACACTTGTTGTATGCAATTGCTTATACAGTTGGAATGTACATCTGTGTTTCTGATAAAAATGATATTTTTCATTATCGATTTCGTTAACTTTGTACTCTTAGTTCATCTTGTATGTTGTTTAAAAGTTTGTCTTGTTAGTTTGCTTTACTAGAATTAGTTTCTCTACTGCAATGTATCAACGATGAATTTACTATGGTTCAATTCAATCAAGAACATTCTAATTTTGAAAATATTAAGATAGGTCTTAATTGAATTGTATCTTAGTAAATTTATCTCATTTAAACTGTATCAGAGAAAAATTCTGTGTTGCATGGAACGAGAGTAAATTGTTTTTCATTACATGGTCAAAAGTAAGTAGTTTTTCTTACGTTGCACAAAAGTGAATTGTCCTTCTATGCATTCTACCAAAGTAAATTTTTTCTTTGCCTCATTGTACCCTGGTAATTTACTAATTTGTTTTAGTTAAATTGTACCAGAGTAAATTGTTCTTCCCTAATTTGTACCAGAATAAGTTGTTCTTCATTTAATTGTACCAAAGTCATTTGTTTTTCATTAAATTGTACCAAATTAAATTGTTTTTTTATTGAATTGTACTAAAGTAAATATTTCTTTGCTACACTGTAACATGTAAATTTGTCTTTGCTAAATTGTACTATAGTAAATTGTTCTTCACTACCTTGTACTATGATAAGTTGTTCTTCGTTACATTATATCCGATATATTGTTCTTCCTTACAGTGTAGAAGTGCGATATGTTCTCTGTTATATATACCAAAGTAAATTGTTCGTTGTTAAGTTGTATTAGAGTAAAATTGGTCTTTGCTACAATGTTCCCTACACGCTTTTTTTTTATAAGAATGGTGTTTTTCCGTTTCATGATGGATATTCTTAACTTTTTAGTCGAAATCATCCTACTATATTCTTAAGTAGATTCTTAGGCTATACTTAACTTTTCGTATCCAGGAACAAAAAAATAAAACTCAAAGGGCAAAAAAGGGGTAACAATTAACTTTAATACTTTTAGGTAACACAAAGCCCAAGACATTATGTTCATCAATGGAATGTATATAATCTTAACATGGCAATATTCTTAAGACATTCTTAACTTTTTGGCCAATTTCATCTTGAACATTATAACATATAAAACATATAAAATAAAAAGCGTGTAATACACCTTTCTTTGTTGAATAGTACCAGAGTTAAAGTTGTTCTTATTACATGGTAAAAGAATAAACTGTTTTTCGTTTCATTGTATCACAGTAAAATGTTCTTCCTGGCATTGTACAAGTGTAAAATATTTTTTGCAAAAAGCTTTTATAGCATTGTACCAGAGTAAAATTGCTCTTTGTTATATTGCACCAGAAGAGGCATTGCTTCAGTGATTTTACGTTTTTACGAGGGCTAGAAGTTTGAAAAATGAATAATTTGAAATATACTTTCACCCCCTAAAAATAATGACACAATTCCCTTTGAGATTAGTCAATTAAAGATTTCACAAATTAGATTAAAATTGTTAATGATATGATTCAATCAACTGGAAAATCTATTTGCACAGACGGTTCTGAACAATTTTGTCACAAATGATCTTGTCATTGCACCAAATTTTTTCCTGATGCTAATGAACTTTTACATTAATCGGGTCATTAGTTTGTTTTGAAAACTGTCTTAATTGGACGTTATTGATGGTTCCATGGTAAAAAAATTTATTTCTAACAAACTGTTTGAAAATAAAATCATAAATTTAGAATCGACAGACAAAAGTCTATCGTTTGATATAAACTTTGCATAAAATGAATAGAAATGCAAAAAGATAAAATCTAATAAACTTAGGTTCCGTTTTTTTAAGGACACAATGTATATCAAGGTAAAGGCTTTTTGTTGAATTGCTAAATTGTACCAGAGCAAATTGTTTTTTGTTAATTTTACCTTACTTGGAGGATTGTAGGTCCACAGTCGCGCATCAGGGAAAACATCTCCTAAAAGTTGTACCATCTTTAAACTTCTTTTACTTTACATTAAATCCTACTAACAAAATTTCAGGTATTATATATCTTATTGTAACTTGGATCACGTTATTTACATTTGCTACGTATCAAGAGATACTTCTCTCATCATTAGGCAAAGTAATATGGTGTCAATTTTACTACTTATATATATTTCGTAGGATTAAATTAATGTTTTTAAGCCATTCAAATCGATTAACTCGATAAAATTCATCAAGTGTTTATATTGTTTATTTGCATGATTAGACTTAGTTATTGAACCCCAAGGTGATAAATTTTTATTGCAAATTAAACAAACCTTCAACAACTCATAATTTTTGATAAACAAAAGATGTTGATAGGAAACTTTGACAATAGTCAGATACTATAAAGTCTGCTGACATCATTAAATTTGAATATGACGTCAAGTTTTGAATATGACGCGCCAAACTTGAACAATAGGATTTTCCATGCCCCCTTGCCGGTTTTTTCAAAAATAACTTTTTTTTCTCTAAAAGCTATAAATTTAAAACTTTGTGAATATTTTTAAAATGTATTTGGAAAGATAACTGAAAAAAGTATTTGCAAAATTTTGTTCTCAGGCGTTGCTGTGGCAACCATTTTGAGTTGAGGTAAGAAAAGTTCTTATGAAAAAGCAAAATTTAATTGTCAATAATTATCTAGCTATAATGATAACACCTTCAAACTTGAACTGAAGTTAGACAAGGCCAAATTAGTTTCAATAAAGTTATCAAACTGGTAGTCATCAAAATTATAGCATTTGTGACTGTTTCCAGGGCAATTTTGAGCAAAAAAGTTGATTTTTTGCTAAACACCTGAAAAAATGTGAAATCCCATTGTATAACCTTTCAGAATCTGAAATCAGAACTCAAGAATATTTTTTGTTCAAAAGTTATTGATTATTTTCTCGTAAATTTAATAAAACAGTTCTTATGAAAATTACAAAATTCAAATGCCCATAACTTTTGAAATTTTGAAATACTAATGTTAATTAAATAATTGACTTCAAATTTAAACTGTAGTTCTGTAACTGTTATGGCTGTACGACAATCTAGTATTATTTTTTGTCTATAAGAATTTTACGTTTTTCGACACCAACGAGAAGTTGCGTTTAAAGAAAAGCATAAGAGACACACCTTTTGCTAATTAATCTGTATTTAGATTTTAGTTATTATGAGATACAAGTTTTTCATTGGTCTATTTGCTTTGTTTGGTTTGAGTAATGCTGTTTATACTGGAGGTACCATGAGATGGAAACAAATCGATTCATCCACTGTAAGTAATGTGTTGTTCAACAGTAGATTGTTTGTGAAAATGTGAAGTTTGAGATTATTTTTTTTCAAATAGAATGTTAGAATCACCGATAGATTAAAGAATGATTTTCTAGATCCTGGAATTTTTTTGGTGTAGTGATATCCGATTCAGCGCAGGCGAAACGAAATCGAGAGTAGAGGGGCTAAAATGGACAATCACTTAGGAGGCCCTACCGACAAGAAAATTTTACGATGACTTGTGAAACCTACCTTGTTAATTCGAAGAAGATAAAACGCTTATAAGAGTGCTGAAAAACAGCCATCTGCAACACCAGATCACCATCTGCATCTTCAGGAGGAACCACTTCTTCCAGTTTTGGCCCCTACTTCTCGACTGTCCAAATGAAGTGGCGGAGCCCCTCCAAACGGAGGTGAAAATTTGAAGTTGGTGACTGTTTTTTACTTTTCAAGCCAGTTTGAATCATCCTTTTAGAGCCATATCCAATAAGAAGCTCTTTCGAATGTCTCTTGCAGATCTTTGATCATGATTCTTACTTCGTTGTTTGTGCAGCAAAAGCGCTTACGGAACAGATTTACCAGTCATTTCTCGACGAAACCCCGTGCTCCAACGGCCAAATGGTGATATTCAATATTCCATTCCTTCTCCTTGCATTCTTCAATCAAATCGGTGTACCTATCACTTTTCCGTTGTTCTGCTTTAATGATGTTTTCATCCCAAGGTGCCGTCAATTCCAAAATTATGCAGATCTTCCTTTCCTCACACCATACTACTGCGTCTGGCCGTTGCTCGGTTAGAATTATCGGGAAAACTAACCGGTCTTTTTAACACTGAAAATTTGTTAATTTGAACCATTGTCATAATGATTTTTCTGCAAACGCTTCGCTTTTCTTGACACGCTTTCTGTAATCATCAGGGCAAAAAGGAGGCTCTGTCAACTTCCGCTCGTTCCTTTGATCTAGTTAGATGCCGCTTTTTGACCTATTTAGTTGAACGATTAGAATCGAAAATCAATCGATATGTCTGTGAAACGTGTAGAAAACAATACATTTTTAAATGAAAACAAAAGATTGCGGTAGTCAGTGAACATCCATAAAGGATTTAGTAGAAAACAAAAAAGTGAAAAGCTGTCTTACTTACTTATTTACTAATTTTGTAATTGAACTTTTTTTTTTGCCCCGAAAGAAAGTGGTAGGACCGTGAATCCACTGGCCTCCGGGTTTCACCGGCCCTAGATTCCTTGAGCTGAAAGAAAATAAGCAGAAAAGTGACTTGTGATTTTGTGACGTCACAGAATGTAGAGTGAGAAAAAACTTTAAAGCCTTGTATCAAATTGTCTCAAATTTTGCCAGGATGGTTCTTTTTATCCTTACATTTGATATGTACTTAATGTAAAGTAAAACTGTTTTGGTCTTAATTTTCCTTTAAATCGCTTTGTGCTTATTATTTGTATTAATTGTTGACCTTTATTAGCCAAAGGCTTATACAAAAAAAAGTAGTCCGGAGTTTCAAATGTCTATAACTTTTGATCGGAAGACTATTTTTGTATGATTTTTATTTGAAACAGTTTCGAACTTTCTATGAATTAGTATAAATAGTTTTTTCATTAAAAGAAATAGTTTTAGGAATATTTGGAAATTTACCATGAAACTTTATCATTAAAATGATTTAAATGGAGTCTATTATGACTTAATTGATGTTAAAAGCACTAAATCTGTGTTTACACTGATTCTTTTAATCTTTAAAGAAATTTCTACCAAAAATTGGAAATAACATAATTTTTAACAATTTTTTAATTTTTCATACAATAACTAACCAAGCGTTTTAATTTTTAGGCAAAGAAAAGTCAAAATTGAATATTTAAAACACATAGTGTAAATTGTGCTTTAAAAAAATACACATATTTTTATTTGTATTGATACTTCATCAAGTGCATTATTATTAAAATGAGCACATGTATCATGAATAATTTCAAAAAGAAAAATTCTTATTAAAAAATTCTACTTTTTCTAAATTTCCTTTCCGTGTTATATTTACTATGCGTGTTAAACAGTTTCTTCCCGGTTTTGAACTATACACCATGAGTGAATATTAAGAAAAGCTCATTTTCATCTTACAAATTTTCTAAAGCAGAAGCTCAGTTAAAGAGTAGGTTTTCCTTTAAAAACGTGTATCTTTTTAAAGCTACACGTAGGATGAAAATGAGGTGCTGAGACATGTGGAATAGCATTGAAATATCGTTGAAGAATTTCTAATCTTGCCACCCATCAGGTTTTTGCTATTGCTATCCGAGAGGACTAAAGGACTGCGTAGAAAACAATCGACGAATCTAGCGCCTAGTGGTAGTTATGAAAAATATGAAAGGTAGGTGTCAGATAAGAGTCAATAAAGACTTTATCATTCAGCCGGGAAATCTTTTTCACTACGGTCCCGTATATTACCATATTTGGTCTAATTTCACGCTATGATTATCATATCATGACAAAATTTATGGAGAGCCAGTGGAAAATCATGACAAGAGATGGCTTGCCTACAGTATCTACAATTAGGATTGTATTGTGTTTTTGAATCTTGCTGTTTTTATTTTTTTAGGTCCGAATTGAAGCGCGTATCTTTGAATCCACTTCGGACTGTTCGACTTATTATGGTTTTCCTCAAGAAATCTCATTTGGATACATACCTGTGTTGCACTCAACCAACACAGTAGGATCTGCTTCAGCGGCAGTCATATCAAATACAACAGCCTATAAATGTTTTGATGTTTTTTATCGCGATGGTGAATATGCAGAGACACGCTTTTTTACTTTCCACGTTGATGTTTCCTCTCTATCTTCTCCTTTTTACCTTTGGTAAGTTTTCTTAATTTTTATCTATTTTCTATTTTTAAGTTCTTCTTAGTGTCACATAGATACCTGTTTTCTATCTAGCCTAAGGTGTGTTTTTAATTCATTGCACTAGTTAGTGTAGCTAATTGGATTTCTTAAATTAGTGATACTTCTTAAAAAGTTAATACAAATCAATAATTTTAGTATTGTTGGATAGATTTAAAAGAGCGGAACATTTTCGTGAAATTTTTATTTAAAAAAAGAGGAATTGAAATTGAAGAAATTGAGGAGAAAAAATGAAACATTTTGAAAGAAATGAAAATGAAATGAAAATGAAATTCCGTAACAAACTCATCTTAACTTAAGTGTTTTGACCTGACTGACAAAATTTTTCTATGGGGGAGTACCTCGAGTTTATACTCAAAAAACGTACTTGAAAAATTTTCCATTGTTTATTGGAACAATCATAATGAATCTTTTGCGTGTATTAGCCTTAAGAGACGCTCTTCTCTAGCCTCATTGCGCGTGTGCTTTGCGAAGCAACGCTGTGTGTGTAATTAGTATTTAGCAATGAATAAAAACAGACTTCAAGTTAATTCTACAAGACTTCACTCATGAAAAATGCTTATAGTGTAGTTAGCGTGACGATATTTCGCACAAACAGGTCGATAGATTGAGTTAGACAAGGCAGAAAATAGGCATCTCTTTGACTCCTTGGCTGTCTCTCGTTGATTGAATAGAGTACTTACTAATCATATGACTGATTACATTTTGCTTAAAAGCGTAAGCGTAAAGCAGGGTGATTAATCCGTAATAACCCTGCTTTTTGTAATCTCCCCGCTTTTTTTTTTTTGCCGTGCTAAACAATTTTTATTTTGGCTGAAAAAAATCGTACGATATTTTTAAACCAATCAACTTTGCTAAAAATGTATTTTGTCCGATTGATATCAAGATTGCAAAAAGTTTGAATTTGACTCAATAATGTTTTTCAAGTTTGTTTTGTTGGGTCATATAATTAACGAGTTCCTCGGGGCTATTAATCCAAAATCACCCTCAAAACCATGTAATTACTAGTACTAATTTTATTGATTTCCAAAATCGCGGCAACTAATAAGAAAATCCACAACAGTTTTAAAAATTGTAATAAAGAAAACGAGTTTACAAAAAAATATTGATTGTCTTGGCGTATGTAGTTGCTATGATATTTTTATCATTATACAGTATGTATATTATGTATTATGCGTTTTTGTACTTACCCCGCTGGAATGGTTTTCTCTACACCCGAAAGTAAAAATATGATTATCTTGCACAATAGGATGAATTCTACAATCAACATGTTTACAAAGATCACTCTCGGACATCGAACATTTTTCAACGGACGATCTACTAATACTTACAACGAATCGCCAGCAGCAGGGTTTTTCCCCTATCTGAAAGTGCAAGAAAATGAATCTATCGATTATAATTTAGCAGGTAAGGTACACTCATCTCAGATATTTACTCAAAGATGGGTATGAGAAAGTGATCTGGATAAGAAATACTTTGCGTAAAATTCACGGGTCGGATAACTTAGTCGATAGAGCGCTCACCTCGCAATTGAAAGGTTCCTCGTTCGAGCCAAACCCTCGTCCACTCAACGCATGAATAGCTTAGTGAAGGTAATTTGATCTATGCGGTATGTTACTGGGAGCTGATGGTAGGTGTTTCACGTCAGCAATATACGCCCTGCTCTAGTGCAACCGAAAAGGAAATAGACTCCCTCGTTGTACGGCTGATAGGTCTCTCCGACTGACTTACTTACTTACTTACTTAAAATTCATATTTGATGTCTGACTCAGTGGAAAATTCAAAATGTCTGATAAAGTGAGAAATGTTTAAGAAAAGTGTCCGTTTTTTTCCAGTCTGTACAGTGTATTTACATTGAAACAGCACGTAAATTGACGTATTCCATCCTACATTGAGTGTGTGTTTTCGAACATTGGATTGTTGTCAAAGCCTAAGCTTTTCACTACGAAAATTTCATCATGTCATTTCATGTCAATGAAAATCGACTCGTACGGTTCAAAACGCTAAACATTTTAATCCTTTCTTTGGCTTTAATTCCATATGGTGTCTATTGAGACTTCAGAAAAAAGGGAGAAAAACTATTTTGCAGTGAAATTTTCACAGAAAGTTTTTCACCTTTTTTTGCGTATTTTAAGCCTTAAATGGGGGGATATGGCATAAATTTCCTCGCAAATATTTCAAATTTTCGAAAAAGCTTTTTAAACTTTTTGTTACCTCAACACTAGAGTTTTGTAATTTGACGAGAAAGCGTTAGTTGCAGGCTTGTGCTGTTTTACCTTTTAACATAATTAATCGTGAATGAAAATAACACGGAAGATTGCGATATTAATAATAACGATTTTACCCTTATCACATTGCTAATTGTCACAAAATTTACAAATGCTTAACTTGTCCAAATTTTGCACAAAATCAAGAAAACATAATGTAAATTCACAATGATTTATGTCACTAAATTAATATTTTAAAGGCCGTCCTCCATTCGGAGGAATTTCCGCTCGCTAAAATTATTAAGAATGGGTTTATTTTTCTCGATTTCCCCTGCCGAGACTTCCTGCGAATACGAAGAGGCTATTGTTTTGATAACAATAAACGAATAACCAATAAATTTTTAATTTTGATGTTTTTGCTATTTATACTTGGCTTACCATTGCTTTTACGAACAGTGATGGACTAGCCAATAACAGAATTTTAGTTTAGATATTCGCGTGATTTGATTGGTTCATTGGAAATAACACGCGAAATTCCGGAAGGAAAAGATGAAAATTTTAATCTTTTTACTTCCGCTAGATAAGATGAAATTTCGCCAATCTTTTACTTGAGCATTCGCAGAACATATAATATTGGTGGAAATTTTCTCAAAGCGTAAAATTCAGTAGAATAGAAAACGGCCTTAAGGCTAAAGTTATTAATAATTTATTTCACAATACTTTTTGTTTTATTATATCTTAATTTTGGCTGTATTGGCAAAATGCTTTTCTTCTTCAGTTTTTGATCCAAACTTTGATAAAGTGAAATGTCGGCTTGCAACAGATGCAGAATATGGTACAAGTTTCATTGGAAATACATACGATTACTTTCAAAGCTACAATGTTACAGTCAACGAAGTAAGGTTTTTGAAGATTTCATTTAAAGAATGAAAGAGTCAAATATTTTCTATGCATAAACTCCAATAAAGGCAACCAGCGAAACTTGCCAGCTAAAAGTGCTGCAAGCATACTTATAGATAGCGTAAAATGTTGGTCTTTTTTTGCCTAAATTTGACCTGATGTTAGCTTTTTGGTCAGCTTGGTATATTCATTTCAAAATGTTAGTGTATTTTTTATGTAAAAATCTATCATAAAGCTGCGCACTTGTGTTATAAGAGTAACGGAGAGAAAATTGAGCTTTTCCAGAAAAACATTAATCACGTTGAGGAGCACCATTTCAGACCGAACCCCTTTGGAAATCCAAAAAAGAAATATTAAACCCCCTCAGAATTCTGAATAGAAAGTTTTAAGTACCTTTTTGTAATTCTACAATAATCATGCAAAAACGCGGAAATCTACTGAAACCCTCTAGAATTCCATTATGTGATTTCTCGAAAGAACGGTTCTTTCAGGTCAGATTTCTCGATATGTTCTATTTCAAAAAATTGAAAACGCAATGTAAAACATTTTGTGTTTCCTGGAAATGTTTGCAGATGTATTCTTCAGAAAAATATATTCAACAAAATTTTGAAATTTTCCATACTACTTTGAGGTCTAGATTGGCCCAAAACATGAAACCTTTCAACTAGAAATAAAAACTGGTATTTTCATGCTACTCAGCATAGTTGATGTGATCATTGTGCCTGACAATTTTAACCCTATTGTACTCGGGCTTTTTGAGGTTTTTGTACCCCTGGGGGGAGACTTTTTTTGCCCACGGCCATAAATTCTGATTGGCTTATGCTAGAAACTTAAAATTTAGTATGACGTCATCAGAAATTTTTGAAAATAAGTACCTTTCTTTACAGAGCTATATCTTCTAAAGAACTGCTATTTTTCAATTATGTTTTGATTTTCTGAAAGTCAAAAGAAAGACCTTTTAAAATTATGTCATTAGATTTTCATAAAAATCAAGTCCTGAGGCGCCAAAACCGCCACAAATTGGCCCCGCTGCTAGTTTGAAATTATGACGTCATCAAAAAAGTTTTTACATTTGGTATGACTCTTTTGAGGAATTAAACAATCTGTGTAAGTTTCATTTTAATATCATTATCCTATCAAAATTTATAGTAGTTGAAGTTCTGACCATTTTGTACTGGATAAGGTTGAATATTGACACCTCGTGTTAAAATTTTCAGGAAACATGTCTAATAATTGCTGCAAAATTTCAAGTTCATAGCATAGGTTTTTTTTGAGTTATTCAAAACATTTTCGGCCGCTGGAATATCCAAATGAATATAATGACACTGTCTGTTGTTTTGATCAATTTCAGTGGCTATGGGTTGTTTCGGGTCTTTTCATAAAGATAACGGTTTGTTTCGGGTCTTTCCACGTTATAGTGTGTACCCTATTTTATAAGATATTCTACAAATAATTTCATTTAGAATTGTACCATAACGTTTCCTGCGCAACCAGCTGGTTCTTATGCAATAGCAATAATGTTGGAAGATTATCAATATTCAAATGAGGGCTCTTTACAACCACTGAGTCTTGTGCCCGTACAATTTCTTTTGTCTGTTGGTATGTATTAATAATCGCATGTCGAAGGGAAAGTTAGGATGAATGTCACGAGTGTTTCGTCCTAATAAAATAACGGAATATACAGTCTAAAACAAAACAAAATGTTTTGTCCCATGACTCGGCACAACCCATACATATTTTATTTGTACCTTCTTCCTTTCTCAGTTCGAAACATTTACTTTAATGCCTGGAAAATTTTGCGGAAGTTTAACTTCATGATAACCCTAGCAAATTTGAGAAATCTCTCTTCCCGTTTTTATGTGCCAATTGTATTTATTGTGGAGCCGTGACCGAATGATTAAAACCCTTGTTAATTCTGCATGGCTATCTGCGGTGTTTTCTGGAAGGGACGAGACCATTGATGACAGTTCGTGAAGAACTGAAGTGTTAATCCTTACGGTAATTCAAATCATTCAATCATGGTTGTAGCATAAAAATAAAACTTTTTCCTAAACTAGCCTGTACCCTTAAAAATCTCTTACGGTCGGTATAACATCTTAAAATCCAGTGGAGTGCGGCTAATTGAACAGTCACATTTTTCTTTTTTTCCATGTGCCATTCAGCAAAATGAGTTTGATGTGTTTTCGTTTTCGTTCTTATGTGTTTTTTTATAAGGAATAAGTGCCGCGAAACCGCCTCCCAGCATCAACTGTCCAATTAGTTTATTTCACACTAGCCATCCTATCAATACTGTGTTCAGCCTATACACCCCCACCACATAGCAAGTGTCGTGTCGCGTGCTCTGAGAAACACTATCTTTCTTACAGCAACTTCTGGGGCATCATCATTTTCACAACAAAGCGATGTTTGCAGAAACAATTCATTTATCTCTGACAATAAATACGAGACTCAATATGGAATATCAACCTATACGGAAATACCAATATCGCCCAGTGACCCTGGATTGTAAGTTTGTTCTTGATGATGTCGTTTAACTCAAACGAAGATAAAACTTTTCCTTCATTAAACTTCTGATATTCCATTTTAACAAAAATCAAAGTGAAAGATTCTCATCTTATGCGCAACCAAACGTTGATCGTATCACTCTTGCATTTTCCCCTAATGGAATATGTGTCGAGTAATCAATCCTAACAAAGCTAAAACGAAACGCAGACAGTGTGATACAGTCCATTTAGATACGGTGAATATCACCACCTTAGAACAGAAGAAATGTATACAGCACGGGAATGAAAAAAAATTCAGTAAGATTCTCTTTTTCAAGTGCTGTTCCAATCCATACAAAAATGTCACCACACATTCTCCTTCATTAAGTGAAAGTTCCTGTAACTTTTCCTGTATCTTTTTCACTGGTGGCACGCAGGACAGGTAGTAATTATAACATTCTTTAAATTCTCATATCTCAAGAACTAAACATTTTTAGACCTTTGAATCAATGTTTTCTTAAAGTACGCTCAATTTTAAGTAAAGATGGTGTGTTTTCAAGCCGCCCTACCCAAATATGGGCATCGCCCGAACGCCCAAACTTTATGAATATGTTTTTTTCAAAATGTTTAGTTTCCTTCAACCTGAAAGAGTTAAACAAGTATTTTGATACCTTTTAGAAAAGTAAAATTGATCATTTTATTGTGAATTTCAGGACTCATATAGAGACGTTTTCTACTTTGCATACTGTCGTTAACGGTTCCTTACGACAAGATGGAAGCTCTGTTGTACATTTTGACGGATCACTGGTATGGTTGATTGATTCAAACTTCACCTACAGTAGTGTAGAGGTCATATGTTACGCAGGAACAACGAACAAAAGCATACACAAGAGCATGCAATGCTTTTTCTTGAGTTCCATTGGTAAGTCAGTACACCACATTGTCACTTCTTTTGTCTGTTCAAATCTGTCAAAGTCTATTCAGAGAGATGGTCACAAAGATTTTGTTTGAATTTTCTCACTTTAACGGTCGATAAATTCCTTTAAAATCATTTGTTACACAGTGTGATTAAAAGAAAATACAGGGTGTCCTGAAAAAATGTTACATAGATTTATTAACAAAGGGCTGTCTGAAGATACTAAATTCGCATTTTGATTTTAAACATTTCAGAAGTTTTTAACTTACATTTTATTTACTTATCTTTTTGATCCATCAACACTCATTGGGTTCACGTTCAGGGATAACATTCGGCATATTTAATTTCTTATTTTAAGTTTGAAAATAGCAATCATAATTAAAAAAAAATAAAAAAGCTCTTTATTATGGTATAAAAATCTCATAAACCAGAAAACTAATCCAAAAGAAACATAATTGTGTTAAACTCGACACCCTATATTCTCTCTTGGACACACTGTACGTCACAAAACATTGTTTGTCACTTCAGTAATTGTGATTAAAAATTTCGATTGATGGTTGACCATACGTTTGTATAAAACTGCCCATGTCTCTTGTGTCTTAAAGCAGCTAAATACAGTTGAACTCCTTTAATTTGATCTCCCATAATTTGATTAATCATGTAAATCCAACAGATTCTTTGGTCCCCTAGCCGAATTTTTCTTGAATTTGTACTCCTATAATTCGAATAACTGTGTAATTCGAACAAATTTTGAGGCCCCTTGAATATTCGAATTACATGACTGTATAGTGGGAACTAAATTTCGTAGGAATTAGATTCCTCAGATGGCTTAAACGTCAAGTTTAACGTCTAATTTTCAAAATTTCTTATAAAGGTTTAAAGTTTAAAGGAACTATACAGTTCTTGACAAATATTTTGGGGGATTACATTTAGCCCAAAAATTCGCGAAATTTAGTTTCACCAAAATTTAGTTCCTTCAAAGTAGGTAAGTTTATCGCGTATAGTATTGAAATTTAAATTTCTGTCACTTTGATTACAGATTCAAACTTGATAGATGTGACCATTGGTTTACCTTCAAAGAATTCTGTGCAAAGCATCAACGGTGTCAATACATTTCAAGTTTATTTCCATGCTGCTGTAAGTCTAGCTTGGATTTTTTTTTTTTTTTTGTATTTTCCTTTAAATTATTATTTACAAGACAGTTACGTGATAAACGCTTTTACCTCTTTAACTCTTAGAGCACGGATAGTGTATTTATACGTTCAGACTTGACAACTATACCACTATGCCTATGGAGGCCCACAACTCCTGAAAATCGCCCCTTCAACCTATATATTCTTTGTAGACCATAAAACCAGCTAGTTTATCGAACCATAACTTTACCTTTTTCTCGCTTTCAAGTGTTTAGAATGTGGAGTTCAAGCTTTACGAAATGATAAGAAAAATCTTGGAAAAGTTTTACCACTTTCAAAAAGTTGACTGTGTTCTAAAGGGTTTATAATTTAATTGCACTATAATCCATCAGTCAAGAGGGCGAGGGAGGGTGAGGGTGAGGGTACATGGCAGTGGCGTAACCAGATTAAACTGAAGGTAGGTGGGTTTTTCGAATATTTGGGCAAATACTGGGCGAATATTTCTATACTGACAAAAAATAATTCACGTACGCACAGATTAAATTATCTTTTTAAATTTTGTGCACAAAAATCAATTCATTTATACAAGTTTAGTAAAAAAATATTGCATAATAAATAACCTGGTATGAAAAAACTGGCAAGCTTAATCTGAGGGCGGTGCGATCGCACCCACGCAAAGGAAAATTAAGCGTTTTGATCCTTAAAACCTTTTAAAAAGAAGAAACACACCCTCAGTAACAGTACCTTTAGAGCCGCTTTATGAGTTCAAAACCTTCATTCCGCAAAGTCACCTACCTACCAAAAACGCTTTAGGGCGTGTTTACTTTGGGTTTGAAGACCATTAAAGTTTTCTGTAGTAAAGTCTGTACAAATGTTTGAAAGAACTCCAGGCATAATTGTCTCGGTTATTCAGACAAATTAAAGAAACTTTACTTCGGAGGACTTTAATAGTCGTCAAACGCAAGATAAACTGTGCGTTAAAATGTTTTAAAGTAGTGGAGACATGGCCGAGTTGTTAAAGTGTTGGTCGCCTAAACTGGAGTTCAAATCCGTTGCGAGGCATTTGGTAATGAAATTCATCAATCACTGTTAATACTACACAGTACAGCGCTTCCTTGACCCTCATTAAGAGCAGTTCATGAAAAAATGAAGGGGACAATTTCTGGGTAAATTATCACATTGTCATTATCATCAAGCAGACCTTTGGAGGTTCTGATTATTTGAAACTCATTTGAAACAAACTGTGTTAAGAATCATAGCCAAGTGCAAAATATTTATCTCCACAATATTTCCGATTGACGTGATAGAGAAAAATCTTCTTTTATTCCATCCATAAAATGAAACAGACTACTCCATTTTCCGCTTATCGTCTAAAGTATGAAGTAAGATCAGAATACCAGACGATGAAAAAATAAAAAAAGTGTTTGAAAATTCAAAATGAATATCGACATGCAACAAACAACAGATATTGAATGAAACTGATGAAATGTTTCTTTATCTGTTTTACTTCGTACTAAAAAACAATAAAAATGGTTTCAAACCTTCTGCATAATATATAAAGTTTGAATGCCAAACATGTTGTACAAGCATCCAAAATAATATTTATAATAAGTAGTGTTGAGTCAGCAATAAAAATATTTGGGAAATGTATAGCCCAGGTAAATAATTTTTTTGCTAGGGAAACTTTAAGTAACTTAAAATAAAATTTATTGTCACTTTTCCAAATTACTTTCCCCATAATGATAATCAAGCGAGTATGTTGAAAAAAAAGAATCTAGCTCACCTAATACTTTTTTGTATTTATTACACAGGTATCTGAGTTTACCGGAACTGGATATTTTCAAGTGTACCGGACATCCGACAATGGTTTCGTTACCGGAATTACTCTAGACAGTTCTTGTACAACAACAGATTGCCAATTTGTACTTGACAAAAATGGACTTAATATTACTCTTCCGAATACTTATGTCAATGGTCAAACGTACTATGTAAATTATTCGTTACCAGTGTTGAAATACTGCCAATCTCCGGCTCCATTATCTGACCCAGCATCGTGGACATTTACAACTAAAATTTTCAGTATGTACTTCTTTTATTATTGTTATTGCAAGGCTTTGTTTTGCCTCTATATGTGTCTAGAGAGAGGGCGTGATACTGATCATAGTTACCAAAAATGATATTGCCATCAGGAACTTCTTGATGTGAATAGACTCGCTAGCCAGTCGCTTTTTCGAAAGAGCTGAGAAAACGGGGGAATATAAGCCGAAACAGGTAAATGGAATATAAATGCCATACGGGAGTTGCGAGAAATATTTTCCACCCCGAGTGTCGTACGGACACTCCATTGCTGAATCCTTTTGAACTTGTCGTTGTGGTGACTTAACAATAATAATAGACTAGTTAACGAACTTAGACGTGAAATGAGATTCCCGAAAGCCTTGTAAAGGCGTCGAAATCTGAACTTTTTTGTTCTGTGCTTTGTGCGTTATCCACTAGTGTAGATTTTTACCCTACACACGGTCTATTGGCAGACGTCCAAAACCAAATAACTCAAAGTTATGAAATGAGGACGGAGTAAGGGCAGTATCTGTAGTGCTCAGGGTAGTCTATCTGATATACTACTCCGGGCTTTTCTGCCCTACACATGGTCTATCGGTAGGCGTCTATATGTCAGTAATTTGGAAGACTGGAAACTATAACATAAAACTTCGATATATTATATGTAGTTCACGGGGATTGGTAAATTGTGCGAAACATAGCGAGGTAATTCGATGTTCTTACTATTGCGCTAACAGTTTTGTTATGTTAGATGTAGTGTTACGATTTTGGCAAACTCGGTTTTGGATGTGTACTGATAGACCAAGTGTAAGACAAAAAAGCCCGGAGCAGTATAATACATAGGCTAGTTATCCACTCGACCACAAACCTGTATTTATAAACAGCTTAGGCCTAGGTATGT
>JAUBWS010055479.1:0-16838 GCA_032270445.1 Darlingtonia californica
ATATCTATAAGACAGCATAGGTCCCAATTTGTCCCTAAGACCATCAAGGTAAACCCCCCTCAGCTGATAGACTATTTAGACTATTATGTCTTAGGTACAAACTGGACAGCTGATATATATTAAGTGAGAACGAAACGGTTTACTTTCTGTGTAAACCAATTGAGCTACCTGTTGGTAGAGCGATAGCACTAGAAGTTTATGGGCTCGACTCTAACCAGGTCTGTAGGTTTTCCTGCAGATCTGGCCGTTTATCAGTGGTATCACAGCGTGAAATTCTACCCAATACGGTCCCGTATTTTATATATGGAAAAATTAGTCCATATACGGTAATATACGGGACCCGCATTCGGTCGTTTTGCATGCTATGTATTGTATCGAGCTAGACTTCACTGCACAAAAAATGATCCCGTGTGACTCCCCCCCCCCCCTCCCTCCTTCCCCCCTTCAAAATATTTCTCCCTTTGTAAATACTTCGCGCACCCACCTTATCCACAAAATTTGAACCAAGTGGAGAAATTTCCATTATAAAAATAGTCAAAAGTTGTCAAAATATGTTTTGAAATTATAAACAGTTATTGTATGAAGCAAACTAGAAAATAGTATTATGAAACAAGAATCTGTTTGTTTAAAAACTAACCCCCTCGCCCTGTCTTTAGAACAACTCATTTTTTCAGTCTATTTCTTTTTAGAAAAATACTTTTATCAACTTTTTACTTATTCCAACTTTGGAGAGTCAAGGAGTTCTAACTATGATTAATCTCTTTGATGAAGTTAAAAATATTTAAAACCTTTCCACTGGCATCCTTCTCTTTCTTAACTGGCTTTTTTTGGAAAAATTTGCATTCCAAAGTAGTTTTTCCTTTCCGTTTTGGAAAGCTAAAATTCAGGTTACCCTATTGGTAATTTTGACGTAATTTAACTGTACCCCGATGGAGATTTACAATGTTTCGATCACTCTCCTCTTAAATTCTGATGCCAAATCAGTGATAGGAGAATCGCTTGAAATTAGGCAATATGTGGGTTGAAGATAGCCTGTACCAGACTGCCACACCGGTACGGAAAATTTATCTCCTGCGTGTTCTACAGTAAGAAGTACAGGCTAAGTTGAAGAAGGCTTTTTCTAAATATTCCTCATCTCTCCGGAAATCTACATTCATGATATACTCCCTTTGAAATCTGTTAATTTTGCCATATTTTAGGCCTAATCCATATGGAAATTTATAATGTTTTACCTAGGAATTAATTTCTATGAAAATTTGGATAAAATCTCCTTACAATTCCTATATTCTCAGCCCAATATAACCTTTTTTCTAGCTTTCAAGCCTATGTTGAGACAAAAACTAGGGGCGCATCCCCGATTAATCAAACTCCCAGAAAATTTAAGTGATGTTTTCAGAAATGCTTATCAATGCTGTTATTTTTACATTTAATCTTTATTCAGATCAGTCTTATAGGGTAATAAAGTATATCATATATTTATCATCGATCATTATCTATAATTGGCAAGATTCGCGTATTTTAGCTACTCTGTAGTAACGTGATAAGGCTAATTGAATTCAAATTGACAGTTGATTAAGAAAATTTAATCCAACAATGCTTTTCATTAAGTCGTTGTTATAATCATTTGAATTTTTTAGCATCTTGTGTTGTGTTTTGTCATTTTATTATGTGTACGTACACAAGCAGAAACGTTAATTACCATTAAAAGGATTTAGAAAGAATAGAGGGATTTCTGTTTAAGTCAGTCGTCATTTTTATACTATCTGACTGTGCGTGTATGGGCGATTTGTTTAGTTTCATTATATAAAAGTAGATGTTGAATATAATGTTGTTTGTAAAATGATATTATGCAAATGGTCTGTAGTTGTGTGTATTTTTCCTGTGCATGTAATTTTGCTTGGTCGTTGTTTTTATAGCTTTTTGTGTAATCCTGGAGAATAGAGTTTAGCAGTGCAGTTGGTGGTTTGTGTATTAGGGATTTTTTAGAAACTTCTATGAACTCAAGTTACTAAGAAAATATAAATATTGATTTTTTCGAAAACATAACGATAGCATAAAGTATGGGAGATCCTAAAAACTGCCGCACTCAATAAAAAGATCGTAAAGTTATAAATCAACGGAAAGATCGTATAATCGTTTTTTTAAAAGACACTTATTTCAATTCAACGGCGGCCATTTGCACAAAAGTGTAAAGCAATGTTATGCTGCACTCGGGCCATTCGATGGTAAGGTCAACTAACACTCGGGATACTTGCGCCACCGCAAGTAGTGCTATCATAGGATGCTTTGGTCGCAGTGCTCGCAGGGTACTAACCTAGGGGGTACCAGTCCATAAAACGAATTTTACGTCTCAAGTGTGTGACACAGAATGCCCCACTCCTATTTTGTTTTGAATTTTCATTGCTCCTGTTACTAACCTTTGTCCCAGAATGCAAGTCAGATTTCTCTATGAGAGGTTACTTCATCTCTGACCTTGTTTATGCAGACGATAAAGCATTGATAACTTAACAGCTCAAGCCAAAATTTACAACTTTATCTCGATGATCCTTGCAAACCATGCTACATATGTAAGCCTATTCGTAAACAACTCAATACCATTTTGTATTTAAACCAATAGGGAAAACGTACCTGTTTTGTCTCGACATTTTTGGAAAACCAAATGAACAAGTTTCACATTCGTGAATCTCCTTAACACGCTTACGTGGAGCAACGATGGTTATATTCCTGCTAAGCATTGACATATCACAGGGGTTTAACCAAATGTTTAACCCCCCCCCCCCCTCTACCCTCTTGTACGCACCTGTTCCATTTTGCACGTCCACACATATCTACTGTTCATATTCGCGACGACTCCCTAACCCCCATATTCATACTAATTGACGTCACAAACTCAGAAAAAAGCTTTACATTTTCAAATTTAATATTTGGAGATCGAGGATCCAAACCGCTTAATATTTCCATAATAGTATCATGTTCTGTCGTGTTTAAATCAAAAGTTCTAAACTCATTATTAAGTAGCTATCTTCGCATTTGTCATGCATTAAAGCTTTAAATAGATTTGTTGGTGGAAGTAATTTTCTCATTCCAACGACACCATGTCTTGTGTTCACTTTAGTTCCTTTGTCTGTGATCCTCTTGTAGGGTGATTCTCAGATGTCTGTACCTTAGGTTTCCTCCCAAAACACTTACCGTTTCTTGTGGTTTTGAGTTTTTAATTTGGACGTCTGTGGACTGATTCTAAACAATGTTTTCTATGATAATAGCGAGGTTCAGCAAACCAAAATCTACAACGTACCGGCAGCCGAACTTAGACACTGAACGATTATGCTGCTGAAAGTTGCTTGGCATTCTGATTTCCAGAACAGCTACGCAATGTTTTAGAGAGACGACGTCAATGGAATACGAAGACAATGAAGACATTCCATTGCCTTGCGTTAACGACGGTCTACTCCGGCCAGAGTAGTGCCCGTCGTCAAGGCTCTGAACCAATTGCATTGCGTAAAAAGTCGAGTAGACCGGCCTGACGTCACAACTGGTTAACAATTAATCGTATAAGTGCTGAACTCATTATTGCGTAGCTTTATTTGATTAGTTACCCAAAATTTCCTCTTCATTTCTTCCTGTTTTCCTGGAAACACTTCAGTGCACGATGCAGAATCACACTGATTGACAAATGACACTACCGAAAGACTTACAAGGGAGTTGTATTCAAGACTGTCTGTTTTATATATACAGTGCTTTAAAACCACTCGGCCATAGCTCCATAGCTATATTTTCATCTGTCATTAATATAGATTTGCTACTACAGAGAACTACAGAGCTACTACAGAACCAGTTTGTAGACGAGGATTTCTACCATATAATATCCGTTTCAGACATGCATTTAATCGAAAGTGCTAAACTCATTATTACGTAACCATATCTTTGCAACTGTCATCTAATACAAGCTTTAAATAGATTTTCTACGACATAGTGATGCTACTTGATAGAGGTAGTATACTCCAGTCAGGTTTTAGCGTTGCTCTAATGTCCATCTAGACAATTTAGTGAGTGACGTATAATTTCTACATTTTGCTCTGTTGTCTACTGATAGAGTATACGTGTTGTTTTTACATTACAAAAGTAATCGAGACAAAATTGACTATTATTGTATTATTATTTACGCTTATTCGCCCAGAATAGCCACTTCAGTTAATTTTGAACTGTTATCATTGAGTGTCCTGCCTTCCTGCCCAGCAATTTTTAACTGGTATCATTGAGTGTCCTGCCTTCCTGCCCAGCAATTTTTAACTGGTATCATTGAGTGTCCTGCCTTCCTGCCCAGCAATTTTTAACTGGTATCATTGAGTGTCCTGCCTTTCTGAAAACACCTTCAGGGAACCTTGTGGAACTAACGGTGAATGAGGAATTTTCACCACCGCAAGCCTCGTGCCGGCGTCGAAACCGTGACTTCTGATTTCTAAGATCAGCGCCTTAACCACTCAGGCACGGATTCACGATCTTCCAATTTGCCTGCCGTTTCCATGGCCTCAAACACACTCCATCACACTTTTGTATTTTTATCACATACTACTTAATTATGTTTTCATCAAATGGAAATTATCTGCATAATTAACAACAAAAAAATCCGTAAGAGAGTTGTAACTTTAACATCGGATTGTAAATAAAGCCTCAAGTTGAATATAAACATTGGAAAACGATTATCACTATCTTTGAGCAACGTTAAAAGGAATTGTGTTCTTTGGAATTCCTTTGTCAGTGATTTTGTAGAGTTAATCTCGGATGTCAGCCGATTAAGTAGCTTCCTCCCACAAACTAACAGTTACTTGTGGTTTTTAGTTATTAGTTTTTCTAGAGGACGATTTCTATGATAATGTCATGTTCAGTCCTGCCTTTAATCGAAAGTGCTTGAGCGGATAAAATTTACTCCGAGAAATCACGTTTACAACCTAGAGACCACAGAAATCATCGTAAAAACTCACAATAAATCATAAGAAATCACAACCCACTTGGGCAAAATCGTGAAAAACCCATGTGGAGGAGTGTTTTCTGTTTCTACGGCAATAGAAAACTCTCCTCCGCATAGGGTATTTACAAATTTTGCCCGCTTGGACTTAACGTACGCTTTTTTTCGAGTGATTTATCCCTCATACGCGAGATCAGTGACATGGAATAGATGTTGGAATAGCGCAAAAGGATATTTTTGTGTTAACTGGAATTCTTTCATAAGTGATCGCTTTGTAAAGTGAATCTCCTGTGTCAGCAGATCAACATTGAAATATGATATAGTATAGTTGAATTCCATTTTTTATTTGCTAGCCATTTCATTGTACAAACTCTGATTTACATTTTAGCTTTAATGATACATATTATGTTGTATTGATGAAGTGTAGGTTTGCATGGTTGTTTGCGGTGTTGAAACGTTGTTACTATTACTGATTTATTGCGGTCGCGTGGTCGCCCTAGATGCGTTGTACGTGTATAGACATTTCCAAAGTTTACCTCATCGGACAAAAAAATGTCGGACAAAAGTGACGAAATTTTTGTCCATTCAAATTTTTTATGGCTTCAAAACATTGTAGACACATGATTCGCGTGGTTCTCATTTAAAATCAAGTTTTGTTCGACGAAAAATTCAGTCGGACGAAAATATTATCCGACCTTTTTTTGTTCGGTAAAGTACTATTTTCCTACTTCGCCTCTTTTTCATGATAATATGACAACCTGACTCATTTTCGGAAGAAGATTGCGTCCGTCCATCGGATGCGCTGCTCTGTGTCTTTGCCAAATAGAAATTTAGATTAACTTAAAACTTTGAAAACTGGAGTCTACATAGGGTTAGTTATATGTGTCCTTTTTCATTTTCTCTGCCAATGGACACTACCCGGAAACAATTTTGTCCGATACGGTAAATGTTGATAGATAATCGCACGGGAGTTGGTTTCCACAGCATAAATCGAAGCGGGGTAGGACAAAAATTAAACTCGGGAAACGTGTAGTGTCTGTCTAGTCATAACTACTTCGTAATATGAAATTGAGATTACTATTTGCTATCTTTCATTTGATAGGATTGAAATCGTAGTAAGTGATAATCGTTCGTTAGAACCTGTTGACGTTATACGTCTTAAATACGAGAGATACCCGTTAAGCAAAAAGCGTCATTTCAACGTATACGACGCGACGTCATGTTGACGCGACACGTTTTTTCGCTAAATTTTTAGAATCTCCATTTTGTATAGAAAGTGTTTAACTCTTTCTTTTATGAATTATAAAATCACCCCTTTTGTTTTATATATCAAAATGACACCCTCGATTTCATAAAAGCAAAAAAAAAGAAGATTTTTGAAGAATTTTGAAATATTTATAGAAATGTCTATGTATCACCCTCGGTTAAGGGCTTAATTATCGCAATAAATGAAGTAAAAGGTTAAGTATTTGTGAGATGTCTTTTGGACTAATGATAATCCACAATTGATTCTGAATTATTTCGAAGTTTTATAATTGTGGTTGGGTTGTATTCTATAATACCGCAGTTCCATGATAACAATTGTCCTCTATTTCAATTAAGTTTTATGATTTAATAAAACCCCGTATGTTGTATAGATATAGCTTCATAATACGGCCTTACAGGGATAACGATAGTGGTTTCAATTGACAATTTTTAATTGTTCAATTTTTTTCAGTCCCATGTTCATCAGTTTTTCAGACCCATGTTCATCGAAAAAAATAATTTCCCAATCTTTTGTTTTTGTAATTCTGACCCCTCCCCGACGCAAGATGGTCCCCCCCCCCCTCTTGTCTGTACCACACCTTCCCGTGAACGGCAAAAATGAATTTTTCTACTTGCGTTATCTTCCGCGAGAAGACTCTGGTACCCTCCCCCTTCCCCCTCCCTCCCTCCAGCTTATTATATTTTGTGAAAATTTCGGACCTTTTTTATATCGAGCATTTGGTATACCGCTATAAAACCAGTGAAATTTTTAAATTCTGGCCGCTTCAACCCGGCTATCAAGATCGAACTCCCCGCTTATTAGATTTTTAGAAATAAACTCGGCATTGTTGTCTTGTTTCAGGTTACGAGGGAATAGCTACAAAAACACTCTAAGATGGAGATCATAACAAACATTGATCAAGTCCTCCCCCTTATTGGGGAAATGGGCTTATTTCAAATCCTGTACATTGGAGTTTTGTGTTTGATCACGATCCCGGCCACTTTTCAGACGCTTATCATCTACTTTACAGCCCACAATCCGCCGTGGCAATGCATAACCAACAGCACTGTTTGTTTACACGAAGGTCCCATTGACCCGTCTATGCGTTCCATTTACAAGACCAGATGCAAGATGGACAGATCGGAATGGGAATTTGTGAAGGAGACATATTATTCCATCGTTACTGAGGTTAGTTCGAAAAATAAAATATGAAGGTAAATCTTTCAGATGATAAAGTTCTTCGTTCCACAAAAGGTATATGTACTCGGCCGAATGCAAAAATTTTGTCAACACTTTATTTTTCTTAATCATAGTTCAATTTGTATTGCGGCAACGAAAATCTCATCTTCGTTTCCAAGTCAATGTTTTTTGCCGGGATGGCTGTCGGTGCCGTACTTTTCGGCTACCTTGGTGACAAGTAAGTATTATAAAACTTTTCAATTTTGGCCAGGCGGTATCTGGTTTGTAATGAATCTGAAGGTTCCCTGTTATAGCTTAGTATGACGCGTCCCTGGTTGTAGCACTGATGCCAATCGGAGCTAAGTGGGTCATCACATCCCGCTAAAATTCCTTAACTTACCATATTTTCAGGAGAGCATTCGTTTTGTAATCTGAAGGTGTCCCGGTTCGAGTCGGTGTGTGTTTCAGGCCAGTGATGCTGACGAGATTTGAATGGAGACGATATAAAATGATGAGATTTTAATTGCAAAAGTTAAAATCTTTCAACTGAAATAAGACGTTTTGTCTTTTAGATATGGTCGTGCTAAAATCATGAAGCCAGCCACTATTATTGCCTTGGTTATTGGCTTCCTCAGCTCCTTTTCTCCTAACTACTGGGTGTTTGCCGTCTCCCGTTTCTTGGTCGGCTTAATGGGACCCGGAACCATCGTCATGTTCTTCGTGGTGACGTCAGAGATGGTGGGTTCAAAATACCGTCCGCTGGCCGGTATCATCCTGTGGTTCTTCTTCACACTCGGTCTCGTAGTTTTGGGACTGGTTGCCATGGTAATACCAACGTGGAAGATGTTAATGATCTACTCGACGGGTCCTTATCTTGTGTTGCTACCGATTTTGTTGTAAGTAAGAATTTTTTTCTATTTTTAACTTCATGAATTCGTGAACAAAGTGTTGCTTGATGACGTCACTCAAAAAGCTATATTTTCCTCTGGAGCTCACAACGCGTTTCGGTTTTACTTTTCTTATATGTTGCAGTTCTCTTTACTCTTTTGGGTTCTTCCAGCAAAAAATCGTTCACTCAGGAACGATGGGATTTTCCCCGATTTCCCGATCACTAATCATGGATTTCCAAAACAAACTTAAAACACTTGTTTGAGTGGTACTAATCAATCAGAATTAAGCGTTTTCCTTGGTTGAAATTTATGACAGGTAAATCCCATTTCTTGTCTTATGTAAGCCTAAGGAAATTTAGGTCAAATTTTTGGACCAATTTTCAATAATTTTCAATAATTTTCAATATAAATTTTGGAATATTTTGAGAATGGATTGTGCAAATCAAATTTTGTTTTCTTCTGTATGTTCTGACGGTTTATAAGCAAAAACTTCTGAATTCTTTGCGTTTTTGCACATTTTGGAGCTTGAAAAAAATTTGTTGTACTTTTTCTCAAAATTGTCACAGCATTTCTGCCATTATGGATTTTTGAAATCACAAAAAAAAACGCTTTTTTTAGAAAATGTTTTGCCAAACTCATTAGGATTCCAATATGGGGGTCATTTTTCATGAAACAATAAGCAGATCAAATGTTATGTATCTTCATATAACAACGTGTTTTTCTTAGTGTTTTTTTGAAGAACGCAAAAGAGTTCATAAACCAGTGCCAGTGCCAGTGTCACACGGCTATGGTAGGTTAATTTATGATGTTTGGTAGACGAAGTTAATTTTATGTAATTGCTAGGCGAAAAAAACGTTTAAAAACAGCCTTCAAATCAATTTTGATTTCAATAGATTTTTTTCCAAGAAACAAAGACTTCTAGTCATAAAACTGAATGGTGATATGCCGTAAACATGTAATGGCATGGCTGTTAATGACTTCATTTACCCTACGTAATAAATTTACCTATCATAGACATGCGCTGTTAACACTGGCAAATGATGTATTAATTTCCTCCCTTGCAAGTTTACCGATATTTCTATTTTTACGTAATGGATTCTTAGCATTACTACATTTGTAAAGGGCACTTAAAACCCACCAGTACACCATACTGACTCCAGTTGTACGTTTTTTATACCTTAAGGGAAGAAATTATGTTGTAACTTGTAATAAATCATTAATACATTGCGCCTGGTTCATCAACCCAGGGAGAATCTAGAAGTACTGTAAAATTAAAGGAGGAGTTCGAAAGATCGTTTTAGTTTAATTGTAACCATATAATAGATAAGATAATGACATTTAAATTACGCTTAGCTGTTCTCCTATAATTTTGAAGTACATCTAGGTCCGCATATGCTTCCCCTCCAATGCACTAGCTGCTTCGGTTTGAAACACCTAAACCTAAACTGTAACGACTTCGCATGATAACCTGTGAAGTTGACTTTGAGACATCGCTTTACCATAAACGTTCAATGGCTGCTTCGAGCTCACAACCATCTGACGCGATCCCGACGCCATAACCATTGAGCAACTACTCAAAATGATTTATTTTTTCTGACAATTTAACTGGGTATATAATGACGGAAAAAGCATAGTGTGCATTCACGTTGTTGTTTAATGTTGATTTTTGTCTCGTTTATGTAGTTGTTTGCCAGAGTCATTGCGGTGGATGTACGTAAATAACCAAGTAAAAGAATCACAGAAACTTATCAACAAGATTGCACGAATCAACGGGAAATCGAAACCCGCCATTCATCTCACACCACCCAAACCGGTTCGGGATTCCGTCAACCCACTCTTGTTGTTCAGTTCTGGAAAAATGTGCGGGAAGACTGTGAATGTAGGTTTTGCCTGGTAAGTAGCTAGATTCCATCAACCTTCAGAGTACAGTATATACTCTCAATACGCGAGACACTGAAGAGACCAAACTAAAACATACATTGAATGAATAGAAAACGTCCCACTTAACGAATGTCCCAGTTAACAGAAGTGTTTTGTATGAGTTCTGCTCTATGGAGACCTAAACTAGCAGTCCCACTTCGTGAATTTTATTATAGCGGCTTGTATGAAGTCTCTCTTATCCAGGGTCCCACTTGTTAAGAGCTACGTAGCCTTGAAGTAATAAGTTTTGTTTTAGTAAGTTGGTCTATGAGAAGAACATTGCATTATTATAATATCATCCTTTCATGATTTTCCGATAAAATTGTTTACCCATTTCAGGATAAGAATTTTTTGGAAATTTCCTTATCGGATATTTAGTGACCGGGGACCTTTCTTCGGCCACGGGGCTCCCCGGTTTCCCAACCAGATACACTGGACTGTAAAAAGTTCATGTACCATGGGTTTACCAGATGTCCAAACTGGATTAAAAGGACCTTTGTGTATTTGAGAATAAGTATCGAATTCCTGCTTATCTTTACAAGACTTATCTTCAAGACTTGTTTGGAAAGCTGTAGACAAAAGTGACAAAATTTTCTGATGATGACGAAAATTTTGTACGACGAAAACGTTTTTCTCGCAAAATTTGTTACTGCTTAACCCTTTAAGTGCCGGTATGTTAAAATATTGAGAAAAACACTCCACCGCATAGGGTTTTTCCTGCAAAAACGATCATTGGCACTTAAAGGGTTAAAACAAACACTATGATTCATGCGATTTTAATTTGAAATTACGTTTTTAAAAAATTGAATCCTCATCACTTTTTGTGTGACCGAATATTTAGTGCGGTGAAAATTTTGTCCGACACTTTTTTTATCTAATAAGGTATACTAAAATTTCTTTTTACCATAGGTTAATCAATGGACTTGTATATTATGGTGTTTCATTAGCCGCTAGCCGCCTCACAGGCCATTTCTATAGAGATTTCATCTTAGCCAGTGTAGTTGAATTCCCAGCAGCTATCATCGCCATCTTTTGTTCAACTTAGTAAGTAGCCACGGATCCTTTAGCTTACATCCCAACGGGGCAAAGTCACCAAAAACATCTGAGGAAATGGCATTTTGTAGAGACAAATTTTTCCCGTCTGCAATATGTGCGACGGTATGTGTGGCAAAAATTTCACATTTGGAAATCAAACCCTTACAGTGAAGGCGCTTGATGGCTTAAAACTTACCCATGCTGTGCATTTTTAAGGAAAATTTTGTGTAGACTCTGATTTTTAGCGTTTCAGATAAATCGAAAACTTCATTTGCAAAAAGACACAAGGGGCAACGTTGGATAGTTGAGCGTACTTTTCTACCAGGGCCTAGTCCCTGGTAACATGTATTACCAGAACGGAAGGATCGTCATTTTTAACCGCGTTCTAATGTTGGATTGAAAAAGCTTTCCTACGTAAAAATTTAACGTAATCCTCATTCATTTTTTTTCTTTCAGCCTTGGACGTAAACGAACTACACAAATCCCAATGTTTTTTGGCGGTGTGTTTTGTGCGCTCATCGCTGTCATTAGTGAAAATACCGACAACAAGAGTAAGTTAAGAACAAATTGTCCATTTTTCCACACTGTCAAGACACCAAGTGACATTTCTTATTGTTTTCTTAATGATTTCTTAATAATCAAAATTATCCTGTAAGATCGCTTAATTTTTACCATGAGCCAGTCAGAAATTAACACTTTAAACCAATGGGAAACCATCCAATCTAGTATAGAATATGACTCGTTTTCCTCTCGCTTTCTCGTTGCTCTTTGTATGTGTTTGCAGGCTTCAGAATATTGAAATTGCGGGTGTGTGGTATTCGAACGCCTCGCGAGCTTTATGCAATAACTAGGTGTGCGATTCACAACATCAAAGGGATTGTACCGCCTAAAATTACAATCAACATTCAGGGGCGGATAGAGACTATGTGAAAGTTGTGATTTCACACAGTTAAGAAGTCTAAAATTACCAAAATCGGGAAAATTTTATAGAGATTTCGGGAAGAATCGGGGAAATTCAATCAGAAAATCGGGATTTTCACTTGGTGGTTTGAAGAGTCTGTATCCGCCCCTGACATTCCACTCATAATTAGTGAAAACCTTTTTTCAAAATGGCGAACTCGATGAGAAGAAGATTCAAAAAAATAAAATCCAGCTTTTGCTGCTAACAACAATCACATCAGCCCACTTTTAAGCCGCACAGTGTTTCATTGCGAACAATAGTTTTGATTCCGCTCTATACTCCGAGTTCAAACCATGTTGCAGACTGTATAGATCATCGCTTAAAGATGGCGGGTGGTTGTGGATCTTTTGGAAATATTTTGATGCTTTAGAAACTGACTTTGAACCTAACCTTATTTATTTAGGCAAAATGGTTGTCTTTAGTTTCTATAACTTAGCTTGCAATGTAGATGAAAAATATAGTACAATCCCTTTAAAAAAACAAGTGGCGTGAGGTGTATCTTCTGTGATTTGTGAACTATTACGACGTGCTTTTTATCGGGCACGTTATCGTATAAAGCTTTTTTTTTCTTTGGCGTGTCCCGGAGTAAAAACCTGATTGTTTTTTATAATAAGAAGTTCGATATGGTTCTTCCGGTTTAGAAGTCAAGCCTTTTTTTCGGAACATTCAAACAGTGTTATATGAGCTAGGTTATAATGCAATGAGTAAATTTACACAAACTTGTTATAAAATGTATTTATTAATTAACTAGGCTTCCTCTATTCACCTCAGGCCCGTAGCCAGAAAGTTTTCTCAGGAGGGGCATTCGAAGATAGAGTCACCCGAAGGGCCACCACTGGTTGGCCCTGAGGGGCAAGAAAATTTTTCAATTTAAAGCTCCTAGATTGCCGGAAACTGCACTGTTTTTGATCAAGTAATAGAAATCCACCTACATGAAAAATCTCTATTTCGTTGGTGTGACAGATAGAATTTCCCCATTTTTCATTGTGCCAAGGATTGCTGAAAACTAAATTTTTGCCAAACGACACTATTGTTCTTGTTCTTTCTGCTTAAAATTATGACAGGGAGAGAAAATTGAGATTTGTGAGTGCCTTAGATAGCTGGAAAACGCACCATTTTAGCTCTTTTGAACGAAACTTAAGGGTTTTAGCTGATAAAAGATACAACATAATAGAATAAACGAAAAAATCATTCATATAGGCTTTTTTGTAGGGGGGGGCATTGCCTCTAAAAAAAATTTGTCAGGGGGGCAAATTCATGCTTTATCTATGGGAAACTAGGAAAAAACATCGCATTTGTATTTGTTTTGTATAAGGTCTTTTTTCTCAGGATTGATTAATTGTCTGATAATTATATTTGCTGATCATAAATTCATACAAGTCAATGCTGTTAGACGATTTAGGAATTTATTTTTTTATAGAGCCCGCCTCGTTTTCATAAAGTTTTCAATGACGGCGAGGTCCCAAGAGATGTGTCTTGTCATTAAATTGCTTTTGAAGAAACTTTAGAAAATTGCTGTAACAGTTTTACAATATGTCATTATATATTTTGTTGTCATATAAAACGGCATGAAAACGAGGCGGGCCTGTGTTGAAAATAAAGTAGGGAAACGTCTACTGAGCCTTCCACCATGGTAATCATTTGATTTGATTTCTTTAGGCTTATTGAATACGAGGCTGACATTTGGTTTACTAGGAAAATTCTTCATTACTCTGTCTTATGACGTCATTTACACATGGACAGTTGAACTTTATCCTACTCAAATAAGGTTTGTGGTCAGCTTTTTCATTCATTTTTCACTCATATTCACTTTCATACAACTTTATGTTGCATTACGTTACAGTATAACTTGTTTACTCTATCCAGGTCTGAAGCTATGGGCTTTGTTCAAATTACAAGTCGCTTGGGTGCAATGTTGTCGCCCTGGGTTGCTGAGGGTCTAGTCGATGTCCACCCCAAAGCGCCCTTCATCGTCATGGGCGTATTGGCGGTTATTGTATCCGTATTTTTGAATTTCCTTCCGGAGACGAAAGACCAGAAGACAATGGAATTCTTGGACAACGATGTGAAGGAGGAAGGGAAATTTGGGCTATCAAAGCGGAAGCCGCACCCCAAAAAGAAGGGTAACAACTCGCAGAAATTGTCTCTAGTAGTTGAAGAGGAACATGAAGATGTGTAGAAGTTCTCAAATTTCGTACGTTCCTTATGTGAAATTATTTCAAGTGAATGTTTTGATTATTTACCCAGGATAGCCTCTACAGTTCTTCATGAACTATTCTCAATGAGGGTCTAACTTACTGGAGACACATAAGCAAGGCACCATGCAGAATTAGCAAAGATTGGAAATTTCACTGTTGAAAGCCTTGCAAGGAAGTCGAACGTTGAACTTTGGTTTACACTTCCAGCGCCTTAACCCCACGGTAGGAATACACCTTTGCCGAGATTAATGTCAGCATGTCAGGCCTTAGTCTATCCGATAAACCGTTTCGGGCTTTTTTGCCCTCCACTTGGTCTATCGGCAGACGTCCAAAGGTAAGTAATTTGGAAGCGTCGAAACTATAAACATTAAACTTCGATTGTTATAAATAGCCACGCTGAATGGTTAATAGTGCGACAAAGTGACGTGATTGGCTCTTTTTCCCTATTGTTGCGATGATTCTATTGTTATGCTAGTAATAGCTACTGCGCGTGCTCCATAATTTACGATTTTGGCACACTCGGTTTTGGACGTGTGACGATGGACCAGGGGGAGGGCAAAAATCCCGGAACGGTATTATCTGATAGACTACTCAACGGCTCCACGGTAGGATACACCTTTCCCGAGTTTAATGTCCACATGTCAGGCTTCGTTTCCAATCAGCTGCATCCATGACAACCGACAATTAAATAAATAAGGCGAAGAGCAGATACAGTAGACTCTCTATAATTCGTACGCTCAAGGGGACAAAAACATCGTTCGAGTTCTGGAGAGTTCGTGTTGGATAGAGTATTTTGGCCTAAATGTTAGCTGAATAAACCAATTGAAACCGTTCGAATTGTAGAGAGTTCGAATTATGGGAAGTCGAATTATAGAGAGTCTACTGTATCATATCCCCCATGGATTGATTGTGAATACAAATTGTTTGGGTCCGTCTTAATTGACCTATAAGAAACATCGAGAAATGTCCACTCGTGAAAAAAGATACCAGAACGCTGATGAATTAGTGCCAAGGTTACGTGCAAATAGCAATGCAGAAAATGTGAGCAGAGCTGGAGTTCTTTACAAGACAGTCACGGATTAATGACCATTTTGTTGCTGTTCTCCAGAAAGCTTACGTCATTTTATTGCCTTTTATTGAATTATCGAATCTCGTTCTTTATGTGTGTGAACATTCGTGCGCACGGAAATTCCTCCTACCTTTTAAGCCTAGTTCCTAATCGTGATAAATACGTTTGACTTATTAGGCGAGGAACTTACTTTATAGTATCAAAACTTTTTGATCCTGTAAATAGGTTCCTGGCCTTCAAAAATATGTGACGAATTTATCGTAGATAAATAGATTCAAATAGGCGTATTTATCACAAGTGAAATTGAGCTGAAAAGGTTTGTATGATTGGATCTCGAAATTGGTGACGTTGCGCGCTTGCAAGACAAGATAGATAAATGAGATCTTTAGAACACAGCATTTCCTTTCTTACATGCCGCCGTAGAAACGAACTTGACTATTTTTTAGATAGTTTTAGTACCACGAATTTCCTTTTTTTATATCCTGCTTTAAGCCTAAATATATGCTCGTCGCCTTTTTTGGAATCTATCGCATAAACTACATTTTTTTTAAATTTGTCGTTCACACTTGATTAAAACGTACTTTTAATATTCACTGTTTTCAAGTTGGTACTTCTTTGATCTTGGAAATACAACAAAGATTTTAGAAACACAGGCAATGAACTTACTTTATAATATCAAAACTTTTTGATCCAGAAAATAAACCCCTCGCCTTCAAAAATAGGCGACGAACTAATATGCGACGATTTTCTCGTGTTCGCACCTATCAAAATAGATTCCAAAGATAGTCGGCGAACGTATTTACCACAAGTGGGAACTAGGCTTTAGGAACAAAGTTTAATGTTTTGTAGATATTTTTTACAGCAAATTTCGTTTTTACATCTGACTCTAAATATTTATATTCTATAGATAGTTTTTTTTATATACGAATTTCCTTTTCTATATCCCGCTTTAGGAACAAATTTTAATATTTTCTTTTCTATATCCCACTTTAGGAACAAATATTAATATTTGATAGATGTTTTTGTACCACTAATTTCCTTTTTTTATATCCCACTTTAGGAACAGATTTTTATATTCCATAGATAGTTTTTGTACCACGAATTTCTTTTTTTTACATCTCACCGAACGATGCTTAATATTTTTAGAGAGGCAGTTTTTAGAGGACACCTTATGCTTTTGTATACAAGATGTTCACTATTTCGACATATTCAAGGTTAAGGCCAAGTCATCTCAATAATCTTGCATCTAAGTCGATACAATAGACCTTTTAGTTGCTATATCTCACGGAAAAAGTCTTTAAGAAGCTTAAATTTGTATCAGAGTCGTTCTTTCTCCTAGACGTCCCTAAAAGCTCAACCGTTTAAGATTATAAG
>JAUBWS010055501.1:0-16821 GCA_032270445.1 Darlingtonia californica
CGTAGACAAACTTATAATGTTTCGTACAGAAAATTACGAAGTATCTTGCTCCAACGCTATTGTTTTTGCACACGCTGGACATGGTTATAACTGACCCCGTTTATTCCAAAATAGACTGCTTCAATTTATTGAAAACACAGTTAAGGAAAGGTGAAACTGACCTTGCCGATAAGCTGGATATCAAGGCACTCTCTGGAATTTGCTTTCGACTTTCTGCTTACCAGGCTATTCTTTGCGTCAATCAGGTTGGGCGAAGAATAAACCAGTAAATTTTCTGTATACTAAAAGCCAAAACTTCTCGTTCGCTAACAATTTGCAAATATTGTCAATGATCTGTACATTCACGAGGTTTTGCATTCATCTTGTCATTTTTATCATGCTAATGAGGCATACCGTAGCATAATTTTTTCTTTGATAAGGAAAACTCAATGATATATTTAGCCTTTTCTTAACTGATTCTGTACCAAAAATATTTGAAAAGTTTTCTATATTTGTAAATTTTTACTCTTTTCTCCAATTGCAATTTCAACTACACAGTTCAAAGCAAAATTTTTAAACTTAGGCATAGTTTATACGGCCGATTTTATCGCGTCTAACTCAAACATTTAAGTGCGGCAAATGTGCGACACTTAAATACTTTCTGGTTTATACACATAATAAGAGTCGAACTTAATAAGGGAAAGTGTCTCCTGCTTGTTTTTCATTTGCAGAAATGGCAGCACTAAATTGAAGGTATCTGATGAGTATGCTTTTACTTTATTTACAAAATCGAAGAAAAAAGGTAGACTTTATGAAGTATATTATAATACATTACGAAGCAAGAAAGAGAATTATTATTCGGCAGTATTTGCTCCATGTGGAAACAATGTTGTTGCTAGTAAAAGAACTGGAAAGACTTCAACAGCGAGAAAGAAGGAAACCACGATCATGTCGAAGATTCTTGCAGAATACTGGCTGGTGGGATATTGTCCGAGATACTTATAGTCCAGAGAGGTTTTACGAGACATTCAGAATGTGGCGCGCTATATTTAACCACATTTCAGAACGCCGGCCATTTTGAATACTGATTTGTTTTGCTAAGACAGCGCTTTTTGCACTGGTAACAATAGAATTTAGTGTTTTGTGTACATGAAAAAACATAAACTTCTTTTAAAACAGACCGAAGATCGACTGTATAAACACATGCCGCACTAACGTGGAAAGTTCGGCAAAAATTGATAGACTTAAATATTGAGGCCGACTTTAATAAAATAATGTGTTTATACAGCCGCACTTTTGTCGAACTTAAATCATGTTTCAAATTCTTTGAGTTAGACGCGACATAAAATCGGCCGTATAAACTACGCCTTAATGTAAAAGTCTTTCTCTATTACCCTAAAAAATATGCTATTACTCGGTTCAGTTTGCGAGTTATTTAAGATTCGGAATCTTTGATTAAAAAAAGTCATTATTTTAAATATGATAGTTTTGTTCTTCTTACTGAATAGGGTGAAATTTCTACAAGAAAACATGTTTTAAATTTTTTTAAATTAGAAAGGTCGATAAAAAGCAAAACAAAACTAAATCTTTAACAATTATTATAAAAATTTATCTATTCCAATAAAGCTAGCAAGTACAAATACCAAAAAACCAACAATTTAGTAGTCATAAATATAAAAAAGGGTTGTTTTAAGTTCATTTAACCAAATTTTCATAGAATTTCTGTTTATTTAATTCGAACTTATTTCATACTAATAGAACTAGCTGAAATAAGCAGTAACGCCTACAGGAAACGCAGACCTACTCAATAAAATACGCTTAGTTGTAGCCGTCTATAACAGGTGTTCTTGAATAAAAAAAAGCTTATTCATACGTTTCAGCAAAAACATTTTGTTGTCTCACGTGCAGCCCAACAAATTTCGTGTGGAGCAATGTTTTAGTAGGCCTCACTTGACTTTTTAAAAATGTTGAGTAGAGAGACAATGTCTCTCAGGGCTGTCTTGATTGTTTTGTTTTAATAAAAAAACTCTACTAGAAAATACATAAGACATGCCAAAACATAAAATGCTGAAATCTGTCATTAATCAAACTTTGCACCATATTTAAAAAACCCCAAAATCAAGTCATGAATGTTGCAAAAAACGCCTAGATTACATTAAGTAATATAAAAACCTCCACCTATCAATAAAAAAATGAATTGTGAATATTTTTTTTAATTCTGTAAATTTAGAGTTCTTCTTTCTGTTTGGATTGTAAGAAATTTAGGACATCTTCGACTTCGGTAGAAGTAGAATAATTCTCCACGAATTGTCCATTGTTGAAATATTTGATCGTTGGGAATTCTGTTACGCTTTTCTCGTTGCAAAAATCTAAAAAAATGAAAAGGTAACTTCGTTAGTTGACCTTCAGAAAGGTGATTAAAACATAAGGCCAATGCAACAAATTCCCTTCAAAATTGAACGAAAAACATATGGACTTTTGAGAGTTTGACTTGCAATAATTTCAAGATATAACTTCCACCCTCTTTGATTACATGCTTAAATTGTTATTGAGGTCAAACTTTTTCATTTCTTATACGCGGAAAATCCTGAGATTATTATGACTATTGTACAACACCATATAATTTAGTATGTTTTAAATGTTTATGGTTTTTGGCTAGTATCAGATGGTTGTGGAATATAGACGAATATGATCAGTATAGACTATTGGAAGAAAGTGTAAGCGCAGGCTACAGGATGACTTCATTGACGGAATTTTCATGTTGAAATAAAAAGGAGTACAAAAAAAAGTTAAAAACCTATCAACGGTTTTCCTTACAAAACAATAAAGATTAAAGGACAAAGTGAGACAACGACATACCAGTATAAGAATCACAATTGACAGCGGCAATACCAAAAGTTCCTGCAGCTAACCTTGATGCAACTTGCATTAAGTTTGTGCGTATACTTGTGCACTGTTTACACCCTACGGGAAGAAAATAAAGTTTTGGGAAGTTTTTATTACTAGACTAAATTTTTCTATTGTATTCAATGAAAGCTCATGTCTAGGTATATTACCAGATTTGTATTCGGACTATTTACTGACTGAGGACTGCCTCCTGGGTCTAGACAATAAAATTATTTTTCATCTACGTCTACAAGTGGCCAAAAGCCAATAACGGGTTAACAAAATTTGGTAAAACTCAGCCTTCATCGTATTTTGTTGTTTCTAAATTAAAATATAAAAAACTTACCGCTGACGTGAAATGCAACCAGTACGTGTGCAGTTTTATCAACATAATCTTGGAATGATGTATCTGTGAGATGTTCAACAGAACTTGGTAAATCTTCCCACTTTTCTTTATCAAATCGCGTGGCTCTTTCCTTACCAATATTCTCACGTAGAAAATCGTACATGTTCGACATAGTTCGATCTTTCTCAAATGGCGCAATCAACTTTCCATTGCTGAATAAAAGACATATATAAACGAACGTTAGCCTGACATGAAAACTTTGGAATTTAATAACGAAATTTTAATGAATCTCGAGCTCGGAGTGGGAAAAAGAATCATTTCGAAATGTTATTAGCTAATTACACTCGAAAGATTTAGAAGGGCTAACGCATGACATACATTGAAACAGAAAATTGATGATTTGACGACGAAAAATTGAGGATGATACCAGCTTAAAAGTTATTCTGATACTTGGTTAGATTTAAAAAAAAAATTAATATTTGATAAAACAATTTGACACAATTCAAAAAAGAAATCATTACACTTACCTGTAGAAGTTCACTAAAACGAGAAAATACAAAGAAGATTATTTGAAAAATATTAGAAAGTAGGTCTATTGCAAAACAAATGACCCAAAAACAATTGGAATTTCTGATGTTTCAAGTTTTAACCTTACTTCCAACTTTTCTATCTCAAACATCATACAGTGGGTAGTGAACTTAAACGAGCTTGGACACCTTAACCCTATCTAGGCCGGGGGGAGGATGGGGGACAAACCATCCCCTAGGATGATTGATAAGCTAAACTATTTCTAAATTTCTTTTTTACTTTCAGCCTTTCAAATATATAAAAACCAGTAGTAGCTTAAAAAATTTAACTCTAAATAGCGCAAAAGTTGCAATATTGCTCAATCTCGAAAATACATTCTGAAAGGTGAATTTTTATCCTGATTTTTTTTACCGTTTCTACCTATACAATATTCTCCATCATCGTAAGAAATTCGCAAAAATCAATTCCGTGTAATTCGCAAAAATCAATTCCGTGAAATTCGCTGATTTTAAACTGGTCAACCGCCCGAGTAAATTGCGCGAAATTTTATTCTTTTACGGTAATCTTGAGGGAAATACCAAAGAATACTGCAAAAAACATCCTGAAATAAAACTGACCGGTTGGGTATCCTTTGACACCTTCTTTTTTGGCGATCTGTGCAGCTTGAGTAGCGTCAACTGCAGCAAGAACAGCTGGGAAATTTTCTTCTTTCAATTTCTTGGCAGTCTCAAAGAAAGCATCTTTCATATCACTGCAGTGACCACACCATGGAGCATAGAATATTACAAGGACGTTTTTTTCTTTCAAAAATTCCTCAAAGTTGTCCTTTGTTAGTTGGAAGACGTCAGATGATTGCTCACCCCATGTCTTGACAGTTTTTTTCGTATTTTGAGCTTTCTCGCTTTCTCCAGGACTAAAAGAAAAAGGAAAAAGTTCTTACCATAAGTGAAACCTTCTCCAAAATAAAAATATAGAAGATGAATCCGTGGTAATTATTCGTATCATATCACAGCCCACGGATAAAACTTTCGTAAAAATTTTATTGTTACAAAAATATCTCAAAATAAAATATCACTAGGTAAAGATTGGCTTAAAAAAAAGACAGAAAAGGGTTTTACAGAGAAATCCATCAATAAACATAAGACTGAGTAGTGTTGATTTAATCTTACTTTTTCATGAATTCAATAACAGCTTCCTTTGTTCGTGGTCCTCTGTATTTCAATAAATCTTTGCCATCTTTGAAATACTTCAGGGTTGGGTAACCTTTAACATCATAATTTGTTGCCAATTCTTTGTACTTCACGCAATCAACTGCTGCTATCTTTCCAGGAATCTAGAGAGTTATCAGGCAAAAATACAATTAGAACCTGATCCATTTAGTACAAAGAGAAAATTAGGTAGGTTAACAACCTGTTGTTAAGTTTTTTGATCATGAAAATCCACCGAATTAATAAACAGATTAATATCATCTGGTCCAAAAAAGTTTGTCGCATGAAAAGGATATGCACCGTAATAATATGTGCTAGTTTTAAATTCTGCGGCTTTCTGTTTGCATAACGACGGGTTATGAAAGCAAACCAAAATAAATAGTAACAAACCCAAGGAAAACTAACAAACCAAAATGAGAAGTAACAAATAAAGTCTAAAGTTAACGGTCCAAAACTATATTGGAAGTGATATTGCGAGATGGGGATTTACTTGAAATACAAAATAATAATTCATTGTATAGAAAACTTGATGGAATTTAAATGCAACTAAAAGAAACTCGTTTGCAAACGATTGAAAACTACATCGAAAATGACAAACGCTTTGTTTAGGCGATCATTAAGACCAGCTCATTTTGTGCTAGCGACATTTACGCAATTTATGAACTGTAAGTTTCTCTACTTGCATGTAAACAGCGGAATTTACTAAATTTTGACGAAGTCTTAACGTAAGCGGTTCAGATTGTTTAGATGCGATAAAGTAAAATTTATGCATACTGTTTCTCCATTATTGACAATTTTTGCGGCTTCAGCAAGGGCTGGCTTCATTTTCTTGCAATGACCACACCCTAATGTTACATATAGAATATTTGATAAAAGGAATTTGAAACAATTACACTTGCAATAAAATTTAGTATCTAATACACTTTGATGGTACTCAACATTACTCTTCAAGGTTTTCCACTTTAACTCATGATCGCTGTTCAAAGAAACCGTCACATTTAAGGCATTCGTAAAATCAACTCCCAGCAAAATAAGATCTTGTCAGATGATGTCGTTTATTTGTATAGTAAAACAGGATAATTGCACCAACACTTTCATAATATTTCTGCCAGGTCGAAGTCAATTTATTTTGAATAAAGAAAACATAGCCCGTACCGATATTAAGAAATTTTTACTTACATGGTGCATAAAACATAACAAACACAGATTTCTCCTTCACCACGAAATCTTCAAATGTATCTGGAGTTAGGAAGACTACATCCGTCCCTTCATCTGTCCCTGCCCAATCCTTCTCTACCGGTTCTGGCTTTGGAGGTTTTGGACTTAAATAAAAAAATAAATCATACAACTGTGGAAACAGACGGAAAAAAAGAAACTGGATTATGCCTAGTCTACCCGACAAACCCAGCTCCGAGCTTTTTTGCCCTACACTGGGTCTATCGGCACAAATTCTGAAGCAAGTAAGTTGGAAGATTGGTAACTACAAACAAAACATGTTGTTGTTTATAAAATACTTCACGTCGATTGGTGATAACATACTGCGAAGTGAAAACAATAGATCTCAATTGTTACTCATTAGTGCACGCTGATTGGTTTATAATGTGAAGCGAAGCAATGTGATTGGTACTTTGTTTTATTGTTACGGTAATTGTTTTGATTTGTTGATATTTTCTACTGCACGAATCCTGACTTTATACTTACTCGGATCCGAAGAAGTGCCGGTAGACCGAGTGCAGGGACAAATTTGTACTGGAACAAGGTGTACCGGGTAGACTAAATGAAGTCTAACAGTTTCAATATTTTCATGATGTTATAACTTATAATTTATGGTCTTTGTGTTTTTCTAATAATGAAAACTTTTTCAAGAAAGTTTTTAGCAATTTGCTGTAGAAATTTTTGACAATAATCAAAAATCGCCTAGCTGTCTTGAGAAAGTATACTGTACTGCACAGCTTTTATCTCATTTAGGGTATTAGACTGAGCTAGGAATTCTGGTTATAAATCGTCATGACGTCATAAACACAATAAGTTTTCCTAGATACTACACTGACCTTTTCTAATTCACGCCGAGGTGAGACAATTACTGATGTAAAAAACTTGAATTAAAAAAGCCTTCAAAATACAAAAGAAATAAACTTACTCCATCATAAATGAAATAATATCATCAATATCACGTCCACCTCCGTAATCAATTGTTTTCACACCATTTCTATAACAAAGAAGATGTTTGTTTTGGATCATCACATTAGTCAAACACAGAATTCTTATATATGACATGGTGCATAGCCACTGATGAAAACCTATTGATAAAATTTCATTGACGATTTTCATTCACACCAAGGGGAGGCTCCGACAGTAAGGGTACGCTTTTTCACCCTTCTGAGTCCCGCTAATGGTCGCAAAATCACGATTTGTGAGTTCCAGTCCCTTTGATGAAAGCTTCTGGTGTTAGCAAAACTGCATGGAATTATTAAATTTTGCCCAATTTCGGAGAGAATTCAAAAATAATCCCACTAAGGATTCAAAAACAAGTTTAACTTAAACAAGTCACCTTCTTGACGTATGACATTTTTTTATAACAATAATCAAACATATTGAATCAAAACACACACGAAAACGGTAGGATAGAATACAAAGAGTTGAGCATAAGGAACTTAGACTTACTTGAAGTATTTCACTGATTAGCATACAACATGAAAAGGAAAATAAATTGGAAAAATCAATATTTGTACAAAAAATTAGATCAATTATAACTATAAAGAAATAAAAAGTGAAAATCCACACATTTTTATAACATATTCAATCAAATTCTTCCATTTGAGCTAACAGCCACCTAATTCGAAAATTTTCCCTCGCATAAATAGTGTCTAACAATGAAAGTTCTGAAGAGATAAAAAGACCACACGGAGGAACTAAAATATCATGGTTAATTCTTATACAAATGCTAATAAAAATGGCGGAGGTTCAAATACTCACGTGTAGGATAACCGCGGATTTCATATTTCTTACAAACTTCAGTGTTTATTGTACAATCAACTGCAGCTAACGAACCCTCAACCTAAATAAAGAACGTAAAAGAGAATAACTAACAACAAAAGCAGATAGAGGCAAAATTCTGTTTCAGAGACTATATAACCAACTGAAAAAGCAGAAGGGAGCAACTGTATAAGTGGTGAAAGTTTCGTAAACCTCACCTTCTTCTCATGATTCACAATAGCAGCAGCATCAGCATATGCAGGCTTCATACGATTACAATGGCCACACCCTAAAATTGATAAACATTTTAAAATAGCTGTTAACCATCATCACAATTTGGCATAAAAAATTGTTCATAAAAGACTCTCTGCAATGTTAGTTCATTCATTTCAAAAAGATTCTTCATAACAACAAATCAGACATTCTTATGAAAAAGTTTAGACGCGAGTATGCAACTGCCGCAGAATATACACACGGCATCTTAGCCAGGGATTGTAGTGTATAGGTTCTGGGCCTTTGAAAATAGTTATAATGATAAATAAAAACGAAAAAAACTTCGAATTACAAGGTGCATAGAACATAATCAACACAGATGAGTATTGTTGCAAATGATCATCGAAATTATCTGAATCCAAATGATGTACAAAGTTTCCTTCTGCAGCCCAGCCAGTTAGTTGTTTTTTGGCTGGTTCACCAGCAGTTTTTCTAAATAGAAATGAAATTTGTAGACATTCGCAATATAAACTTTTGTCTCATCCAAATCGCATTAAAGGTCAAGGTGTTAGTTAAATTTCGAAATCAAATCAAAACAAAGAAAATCTTTGCGACAGTTTTGACACAGTGCTTGAATTTATGTAAATTTCACATGGACGCATGTTTTCTATCTTGTCTAACTTAATTCTATAAGACTGCATAATATAACAATAACGATTGGTATAATCAAATAAATAGGTTTGGTAGAATAAGATTTGACAAAGCAAAAAAAAAAAGCCTGTACCAGACCACCGCACCGGTACGAAAAATCTAAGTTCCGCGGTACGTTGGTCTGTTACGGTTCAGGCGATTTCATGATAAACTCAGTCCTAGTTTTTCAGGACTGGTCTAAGACGGAGAGTTATGATGTTGCTAGGTTACTGATATTGCTAGATTGTCTGAGATATGGAAAACATAAGATTTTTAAATAAACATTTTCAGGGAATAAAAGGAAATTTCATAACTTTTGATATAAAAATCGCATCAATAAAATTCAATTAAAAAAAGGTAAAGTTGATAGAAAGTTAACTAAAAGTGAGCGTTTTACAATTCTCACATCACGTGTAATTACATCTGGGTTTTTCCAGTATCGTTCACATTATGTTCAATAACAATTTTCTCCTCCGGCTGGCTCATTATTAAATCATAAACTCAAGGGTAATCATAAAAACACATGAAAACGTAACATATTCTACTTACCTGTTCTACAGTATGTAGAGTAGGGTACAGGCTAAGAAAACACGCGTCTATTTACCCCTTGCAACATAGAACTTAGACAGCAGTGCTAGTAAAATACGATGATATTGTACTTACTGGATAAGAAAACTAACAATAGAATCTTTATCTCGTCCGGATTCGTACTCTGAAGGTTCACCATGTTTGAAGTATTTCAAAGTTGGGTATCCAGAAATGCTGTATTTGCTGGCTACTTTTCGATTCTTGGTGCAGTCAACTGCTGCGATAGCATGGTCAGTACCAAGGAGGTCGTTGGCAGCTTCAGTGTACGCTGGCTTCATCATTTTACAATGACCACACCCTAAAAAAATAAGTAGAATTAGCTGCAAAGTTTATTCAAATATAGCACACAAAACGTTATGACCTATCATTAAAAACTCAGACGGAGAAAATTTTAGTAGGTAAATATATTTCTCCCTCCGACAATTTTCTCATTCTGTATGTATTGAAAATCTCTTCGTGTAAAATTGTTCACATTTCCCACAACGAACTTTTCACAAATAAGGTATTCCATTTTGTAAATAACTACATACAGTATTGATGGTGGTGGTATTAAACCATATTTTGTAATTAATCATACTCACATGGAGCATAGAACATGACTAAAAGTGAGGAATGTGATTTTACAAAATCTTCGAAATCGTCATCACCAAGATGTACAACACCACTTGGCGTGTCTTTCCATTGGGGTTCTGCCATTGCTGGTTCACTTGCTTGTTCCTTAGGATCTTCCATAAATTTGATGAAAGCATCGCTGGTTCGACCACTTTCGTATTTGAAATCTTTTTTACCGTACAAAAAGTACCTGAGAAAGAGAAAATTAAGATATCGCGCTTCTTGTCAATAACCACGAGCATTAGATTTCTTGTACTAAAGGTTTATTCTTCTAAGAATTATGTCACTTTTTGCTATTTCTTTTAAATCATACACAACGTTGAACGAAAGGATAGGAATGGAACATACCTAAACATGGGAAAACCAGTGACACTAAATTGTTCACATGTTTTCTTCTCTATAGTACAATCAACTCCAGCAAAATAGACCTTACGATCATCTTTGTAATGCTCTGCAGCCTTTTCATATTCTGGCTTAGCGTTTTTACAGTGACCGCACCATGGAGCATAGAACATCACTAAAAATAAAATTCTCGAGTTAAAACTTTAAAAAGATATGATAAAAAATCTCGTGCAATATTTGAATAAAAAACACAAACCTAAAACATGTTTTTTCTTTTTTAATTCATTTTTGAAAGTTGCATCTGTTAAATGTAAGATCTCAGGACCAGATACTTCAGCCCATGGCAAATCTTCTGGTGGTGGTTTTGGAGGTTCTTCTGGGTTCTTCATAAATTTAATGATCTCATCTTTCTTTCGTAAGCTCAATTTGAATTTAAATTCTGCATCACTGAAATACTTGACAGTAGGATAGCCACTTACATCAAACTTCTTGCACACTGCTTTTTCTTTGGTACAATCAACACCAGCTAGTTTTCCAGGTATCTTTGGTAAAAAAAATTTAATTTCAATTCAATACTAGGAATCTATAAATTTCTTAGTAATCTTAACATACAAAGGGAATCTATCTTGATGCAATAATGATAAATGGACAGATAGGTTATATAGATTTCACTTCAAAAAAATGGTCATGGATATTTCATTTTTAGGTGAGACATTCCAAAATCCACCCTCGAAGTGTTGTCTTAAAGATTGATAAAAGAAAAAGCGATCTGCGAAATTCAATCTAACAAAGTTTTTAAAACCAGTGCTACAAAATTCTGTCAACACCAACCGCAAAATACAGGGCCCTGAAATGACATTCTATAAGGGCTAGAGACAGCTCTTTCTAGAGTTTGAATTTTGAGTTTCTTGTGGGTTTGAATTATAGACTAGTTATTTATATAAAATATTATTCTACCTCTTCTTCTGCCATTTGCTTTGCTGCTTCAACGTATTCTGGCTTCATTGTTTTACAATGTCCACACCCTATGATAAAAACAAACAACAAAGAGCTAATGTGAGTCAGGTTTTCATTACTCATTGCTGCTCTCCCTTATATTTCAATTTTACAACCGAATATTTATCATTTCACTCATGATCATCCCCAACAACTGATTCCCCTTAATGTAGTCGTGAATTGTTTGTCTCTCATCTTGTTAAACTGAATGTCTTTTAAAAGGAGAGATAATTTAAGCGCATACATGGTGCATAAAACATGACGATTATCGAAGCATGCTCTTTTAATCCTTCATCAAATGTTGCATCTGTCAAATGAAGTATTTCAGGAGCTTCTGCAGACCATGGTGCTTCCTCTTCTTCTTTCTTATCTTCGGCAGGTTTTGGGCTAATAAATGAAAATATAGATTATAATTGGAGAGTTAACAACTGCAACAACTTAACATTATTAGAAATAAACATTGATTTCCTCCTGATTTTGGACCTACTCTGGAGTCTGTAGAAAAAAAAAGGCACAGACGATTTTTGGAGAATAATTTCACCCTAGACATGTTTATCCCTACCACCCTGTTTATTCAAATTTGAAACATTTTTCTTCAACCTTATTTTCATTTAAATTCTACGTTATTGTGGCTATATTGGTTGTACTTCACCTTTTTCACACCCTCATAAAAGCTACTGTTAAGACATACTCTGTTTATTTAATTAAAGCAACAATTCCAGCCACCCTGTTTATTCCGGACTAGAGAGTATGGAGTGTATTCTTCATGATTTGAAGAAATTATCGTAGTATTGCAGGAAAATTAGGTGTCCACTAAACACAGACATTATGAGGGTGCAGGTGCAGCAATATAAATCGCAAAAAAATTACATATGCGTTACATATACTATAAATTAAAGTGATTCCAGGTATTTGTATAATTTTTTAGTTTTTGTTTTTCATGATCCAATATGCTGTTTGATGTGATGTCTGAGAGTTAGATACCTGTTGTTTGAAAAACAAATTGACTTCTGTTCCTATAGAAATATTGAAGGTCCTGTTTCAAATTATGCAATAAAATCTAAAGATTCTTACTCTTTCAACCATGATATCATTCCTTCTTTGTCCATTTTACCACCATAATTGAACTTTTGTTCTCCATTTCTAATGGCAAATATGACATTTTATTTCATAGAATTTTTTGTAAATCTCAAGGATATAATAATTATTGATAACTTTTCTGTCTTGGCAATTTTATAAAGGCAACGTGTGCAAATTTTATAAACTGTAACCAATGATAATCAACGCATATGATTCTGAAATACTATAATGTCAACTAAGAAGCTCTGCAAGAAAGATATATTTTGATAGAAATATAGCCATTCTTCTCAAGTGATTATCATACTTACTCAAAATAAATGAGGGTTGGGAAACCAGTGATATTGAATTGGTATCTGACGTTGAAAGCATCTGGTTTGTCAACATCCATTCCCGCTAATACCTATGATTGAATATTTAACACACAGTACTGCATCTGTTTCAAAAGGTTTGGTTGAAGAGGAATACAAAACTATGTCATTCTGCAGTAAAAAAACTGGGTCTATTGAATACGTTTTGTTCTGTTTGAAGTAATTAAACAAAGAAGATCGTAAGTATAAAGTGGTTATAATTAGTGATGATGCAATTGTATTGTCTTACAGCTTTTCCTTTCAATTCAGTCGCAGCAGCAGCGTAGTCCGGTTTAAGTCGTTTACAATAACCACACCCTGTGGATGGAAAAAAATAAAAATAAAAAAGAGTAAAATCAGACAAATAATTTTCTTACAGTTCATAACTGAATCTTCCATACTACTTACATGGTGCGTAAAACATGATAAGCAATGGTCCCTTTTCTTTCCTTCTAAGCTTTACCAGTTCCTACAGAGATGAAAATAGTATTGATAATCAAGCGCCGACACATTTTGGCAGAATCTCTTAACAACAACAGGTTTTCTGCAAAGATATCTTGATATAGTTTTTCATAGGGGTTCAATCTGGTGATTTGACAATTTTCAATCTAGTATATCTGTAAAAGGCGCAAAGTTTATTTCCATCAAATAACCTAGGATACAAACATACCTTCTCTGAAGAAACTTGCACAACATTTTTTGCTGCAGGATCCTCTTCCCAAGGTGCATCACCAGTTGGGTCAAGCATGAAGTTCAACAACGACTAAAATACGCAAAGTTGGAAAGTTATTTTCTCATATCTCTCTTACCAATTTTTACATAATAATGACAATTTTGCCAGAATGCGGCAACACACAGTTGCACTCTAATGCATGTCATTATTTCAAATATACATGTTAGGGACCAGATTAAATCATGTAAGAAAGTAAATGCACAAGGAAATAAAAAATCCGTTCTTCTTAGAAAGTTTACACACTAGGACTGCAGTAATAATAATCAATATTTCATCAATAAACTAATAATTAACAGTTTAAAAATGTTCATAGTTTGACAAGCATTTAAGCACTCAAACCTTTGCAGTATCTTTTCTGTCATAGTCTTTATGAAATTCACCATCCCTGAAGTATGAAAGTGAGAAGATAAATATTTTTCTCTAAGTCGATCAGTAAATTGACTTATGATATAAATTTGCTCTGACAATAAATCTCAAAATGACAGTAGAGAAAACTCAGAAACAATTGCTTATATTCTTCTTCCTAAAGGAAGGTGAAGGCAAAGATAATATATAAGATTACTCTCTAGCTTTCTATTTAATTTTTGTAAGTTGAATTTGGCTAGAAGAACTTCCCTCTGAACCTTCAATTCCCAAGAGAGCGGCACATTTTTGAAAAAATACTAGCTAGTTGGAAACGGAGCATTCAATATATTATTTTTGAAGGGGAAACAGCTAGTTATGGAGGAGAGATTTGCTTTAGAGAAGAGGGTGTGGAGGACACTATGCCTTTTTCTTTCATGGTTTAAGAAAAAAAAAACTTTCAAAAAATTCAGTTAACTTACTTATAATGTTTCAATGCTTTAGGCTTTGGATTTACACCATACTTCTTGCAAAGTTTCTTAGCATCTTTGGAATCCCTATTGTGAGAGAGAAGGCGAAATGACAAAACAAAATCTAAATTGTTTATAATTGGGTTAACTGTAATCATTCACAAGAAATTTTTCTTTCTGAAAAGTTCTTATATGAAAATTGCTTTTTTACAATCCATTTACCTACCCGCAATTAATGTATATTATTGTCCCTTTTCCTTTAATTTCCTTTGCAACATCTTCCATCCAACGTAGTAAATTTAAAGCAGATTTATCTAAAAATCAAATCATTATCACATGGTGAAAATACAATAAATTAATCATGTAGTTAATTCTAAATTTCTGCAACTTTCCATTTCAAATTTCAACTACAATTCTTCATTAATAGTTTATAAATCACTTGTCATGTTTACGATATCATCTTGTAAACAAAAACATATTTCTGAATTCTAAAAGAAAGCACAATATTGTTTGAAATGGTTATGAAATGTGTTTTTAAAAAATACATACCATCTTTTGAATACAAGGTTAAAACATTTTTGTTTCTTTTTAAAATTTTCTTGTATTCCTTTACATTGTTTACATCAAGGATACTCTTTAATTTGATCTTACACTCAACTGAAACAATCTAAAGAAAATAAAAGGTGGGAAAAACATTAGGAAAAACATTTTTTGCACCTTATCGTACCATAATTTTTCTTGCTACAGGAAGTAGAATACTCACGATCATCAAAATTGCTCCTACAAATGGAAAAATCTTCATGTTGGTGTGGTCATGTAAGTATAAAATACTTTTTATATCTAGATAGAAATTTCAGATCAGTTAGTGTCCATTTCTTTCTTACAAATTTAATATATTTGAGAATAGTCAAAAATAGTGTTTCCTTTTGAAAATTTCCTTTTTCGACATTTTTTTTGAGTTTCTGTAAGTGTTGACACTACAACAAAGTCTAATAACTTCTTTTGTTGAATTCAAACTGTTGTGGCTGACACAGCTAAAAAAGACAGCTAATCAAAATGTGTCAACCACAGATACTTGATTCTAAAATGGTTAAGAACGAGAAATTTTCAAAGGTTATGTACAGGAAAATGCGGCTTACTTTCTGTAAATCTTTTAACTAAAGTACAATTAACAACAATATTTTGTCCTTAGCTAAACAATATTATTCATAGAAATGTGAAATTCTGTTGAAATTTTAATAGTGCTACTAAAATAGTCCTGGAACAGTTAAGATCAAATATTTGTGGCTTACACATCACTTTAACTGAAAGCACAAATTTGGTTTTCTTGTTTGATCTGCTATTGACGAGGGTTTGTAGCTGACAAAGTCACTTTGACTGAAAATTTTGAAAAAAACTTGACGGATTTCAAAATGTTCCAAATGTCAAACGTTAATACATTTTGGGAGCCTGAAATTCCCTTTTTAATCAAACTATAATCACGGTGATCATTGAAATTCAGTATCTATTTTGGTTGTTAATGAAAAAAGCATTTTTGCACACTTTTCTCATCTAGAAGCTTAATAAAAACATTAATCTGACACACCAGTGTATTTTGAATAAACATAATATTTTTAAGATTTAGTAACTTTTCTTACTAGAATTAGTAACATAAAAAGACCTGAAAACAACAAAATATATTTTTCAATAATGGCCACAAATTTTTTATCTTTGTTAATGTACCCTTAAATATAAAGTCAGGTGATTTTGAAACAATAGGGGGTTACTTTTTGACTATGCTGATACGAACATGTCTCTACCACCTAACATTTGTCTTTTCTGAACTGAGGTGAAAGAGACTCTTTCATAATATGTCTGAAGTTAGCTGTTTCATGACATACATTGAAATAAAAAGACCAAATTGAAAATGCGTATACAAAAAGAAAATGCATTAATAGATATTAACAGGGACATGGAAAAAGGCCTTAATTTTAACAAGAAAAGTCTCTTTTTTGTTTATTTGTGCTTTTATATATGTTTATTTTTTAGCCTGTTTAAACAAATATTTTGCGAATGAATGGCTTGCAACGGTTTTTCCTTTCCATGATCTGTTTCTCTGTTCCTTTGGATGTCTGTAGAGTAGAGGGCGGTTGGTCTGCTCGAGCTATTCGCCTTTTATAAAGAAGAGGATTATGGCGTGCAATTTAACAAGCAATTAAAGATTTTGCATAGTTGCTTAATACTTAATACTTTAAGAACAATAAAAAAGCAAGGCTTCAAATGGCAAAAAACTTAGAAAGCTGTTCAGAACATTCGAAAGGCTATTTTCTAATGGAAATTCTCAAATTCAAATTCAACCTTTTTCGTGCTATCATATGGCGAGACCAAGTTGATTAATTGTTTTACGGGCGAAACCTGTTACGATAGTGGGTCGGAAATAAAAATAAAAATAAATAGGATTTTTTACAAAGTAGTGACGAAACACGAAGTCCTTTCACTCCTCTAG
>JAUBWS010055512.1:0-16815 GCA_032270445.1 Darlingtonia californica
GCTATCCATGATTCACTTGTTTGCCTCTCAAAATCATTAAAAAACGTCTGTGGAGGAGTGCATTTATATTTAAGTGATACACAAATTGCGTGTCGCTTAAATAGAAATGACCTCCTCCGCAGATGTTTTTTCATAATTTTGCAAATGGGTGGAGTATGATCGCGTTAAAAATGACCATGGAACTTTTCCCATGGAACGTCACATATTCAATAATATATGATCCTGTCAAAATTGCTATAGACCTTTCAAAGATAATTCTAATGATAAATAATTAATGAATTACAAAGTTAAAAATACATGTACAAAATCATTTTTTCAACGAACATTTAACATCTAAATAAAATCTTTTAGGGAACTTTTGTGTTTTGTTATGTTGACATGGTAATGTTTCAGTTTTAAGGCTTATTTTCGTTGAAACAGGAGATCATTTGGGTTGTATCTAAGTGATTGACTTCTAAACTACTTTGGAAAAGCAGAGTTTAATATCACAAACTTTGATTTATAATTTCGATTGAAATGGTGGCAAATCACTGTCTTCTCCTTTCATTGTTTGTTATTTTCATCAACATGTGTAGTGGATCAACTTCTCCAAATTTTCAAACAAAACGAAGTGTTAAGCTGAGTAATGGCTCAACAATCACCGTAAGTTACATTAATATGAAGCGTGTAGAAAACCATGCACTAGAAGTCGCACCGATTCGCCAAGTCAGTGTTACAAATGAGTCAAATTGTGCAAAAGAATGCATTGCCGCTGGTGGTGGAAGCAATTGCACGAGTATAAATGTTGAAAACGTTGACGATGGCATTTTCACATGTGAAATCTTGAACACAGATATGTATCGATCATCTCAAAAATTCACCCAAAGAAATTCTACAAACCATTACTATATCATGGTAAATAAATTTACTTTTTATTCAAAGTCTTTCAAGGAAGGGATTTGGTTACCGTTCTGCCAGTTTTTAAAATAAAATCTAATCATTTCAACTCGACCTGGTTTGATATTCTTGGATGAATTTAGCTTACTTACAATCTCTGTTAATAAGGTTTGTTCAAGAACGATTTCAGTAACTGCGCATATAATTTCTAATTTCTCTGGATTGAAATTCTATCTCTAATCAAATGATATCAGGATTTTGTTTTTGTGAATTTGAGGAAGAAAGACCTCCCTGTACGCATTTCCATGAAAGAAGGAACCTCACTGATAACAGTTGATGAAGAACTGAAAAGGCTTTCCTTGAAAAATAAAACTGTATCAGTTAAAAAAAATATGCAATAGGTTTGGAATTGTTGTTACATCTGTAAATTTTGATGAGGCGTCTCCAGAACTGAAGAGAAGGGCTATCCTGCGTATGAATAATAGATAATCGTATAACTAAATATGAATAGCTTGTCTATTGGCTAAGCAACTAGCACCATTTTGAGAACCTAGCTTGTCAGTTTAATAGAGTACCTGTCAAAATTGCCACAGGGGAAAATAAAAAAAGTCTTTATACATTTTTTGTCATAAGGTAACCAGGGATATACTTTTTCAATTGAAAGAATTTTAATTTGGACCGGACTCATGATATTCACATTCTTTCACACATTGGTACATGGCGCTGTTTATAGGAAGAACAAACAGAATCACTTAAGCCCATTTAAAATTTTGCCTTTTGGAGCCTAGTGACACTGATTCGGCTATAACTTGAAAATTTCCTACAATGTACGTTTACTTATATAATAATTGTATGTAAAATTTTTGTGATTAACCAGCCATATGTACACCACATTACTATAGTAATTTTGTGCATTAATTTAATTTAAAGAAGAAATGCATAAAAATTCTTGTGCCTAATTATTCAAATGCATACCCCATCATCATAATAGTTTTGTGCGTTCTATTATACAGAAAAAATGTATGAAAAAACCTTGTGCTTATTCATGACACTTAAGGCAATCCTGAAGGCCGAATCCTTAAAACTCAATACAAGAAGCTCAATTATGGCTCAGTAGAAGCATATCAATAAGGATATGACGATTCGTCCTTGGTTTATAAATTATGCTGATTTTAAGAAATTAGCAAAAAACGCTTATAATATGCTGACGTCAGCAAAAACTCAAAAGTTTGTTTTGTTCTAAATTGCCTTATAGTTTTGATGAAGTCTCTGTAATTGATCAATTTTAAGATTTTCAATTTCTAACTTCTATGACGTCGTCAAAATGGTGGCATAATTTACAAATGTACCATCCAAAAACATACCCCATTATACCATAATAATTGTGTACGTTTTATTTTACAGAACAAATGTATCAAACACCCTTGTACTTTACCATCCAAATGCATACCAGATTATGAAAACAACACTTATAGCTGTATGTTACCCCCAACGCTTCCACCACCACCACCTCCTCGTAAGTGAATAAAAACGGTTTTCAATCTTATACACCTTTCTTGAGATTAATTTCAGCATGCTCTATCCGAGTAGAAGAATAATAAGTAAGCTTGTATGAGCATCATTTGGCCTAGCAACGGTAGTCTCTTTGTGGTAGGAAGTCTTTTTCCTTTTCTATTTGCAATAGACACCTGGGAGATAGAATTGGGAGCTCCCAGAACTTACCGCACAGACCAGATGACCCAACACAACCTTTGAACTTTAATTAAATTATCTTCCTTTGTAGCGTATCGTACATTTCAGCTCTGTAATTGTACCTATAATTTGTCCATGAATAACTTCTAGACATACTGTTAAGCCTAAACTCTCAAAATCTTTCCTTGAATTGTGAAAATCAACAGTAACTTCATTATTACATTCGTATTGCTTGTTCTTCTTGTAACTGGTCAACCTCAATGCCAGGGCCTCTTCATGTCAGTTTTTTAGCTGTTCGCGCGCCTTGCTGGAATAAGTACCCTGGCCCTGCGGATCAAAATCACCAGGATTCTTCCAATCATTATACTTTGATCTACTTTTTTGCTTGACAGATTATAAATTTGCATAAATTTGTATGATTAGGTGAACTGATTTGTCCAATAAGAAGATTCAATCCATCAACCGGTCAAGGGTCTTTTCCATGAGCGCCAATCCAAGCAAGCTGCGCGAGCAATATGAACAAAGTGAATTAAAGTGGCCCTGCCATCGAGGTTGACCAAATCCAAATTATGATTATGAAATATCTTCTTTTAAAAGTCGTTTTTACACACAAAATTTAACACCTACTGTTTAGCGCCAATTTCGTCCAATTACGACGACATCCAAAACCTTAATGACATAATGATATCTTCTTTTCTCATAGAATCATGTACAGATATTACCCACTTGAATCTTACCTCTGGATATTATAATCTTACCAAACCAAATGGAGATTTATTATTAGTTTATTGCGACACTGTCACAGATAAGGGTATGTTTTTGTTTTTTTAATGAAGGGTTCCTCGTAGGACTAATAAACCAACCTTTCAATTGGATAATAATTTACTTCGTAACTTCGTAACAAAAAAGGCGCGCAAAGTTAACAGTGGAAATGTGACTTAGAACGGAAATGCCGCGTTAGATTGGATTTCCAATAAATATACCATTTTGCAGAATTTTGTTTTGTTGCTGTTTACGGAATACTATTTATTGATTTATTTACTTATTTATTTATCTAACATTAAATTGGGTTCCATATAAAAAAATACTGTTGTTCTCCCTATGAACTAAAAATACAAATGGAAATTGATTACTATATCAATAACAATTTAAAATGCACAAGAAAGTTTGAAAGAACGTAATCGACATTGGTCAGACATGTGTTTTTATTCCGGACATTCTCGTAGTTTCTTTTTGAAGATTTAATGGAATGATTAGTCTAGATATCTAACTTTCTCCACTCTCCTCCCATTTTTATTGAGGAGAAAAATATTTTTCACGATTATGCGAAAATGGAACAGAGGGGAGCTGATCTATGGGAAAGTTTTTCTTAGTGAGCGTTTTTCCTATTGTGAAATAACAATAACAATGCATGCTCTTTTACCTAAAATCAACTAAATGAGTTTTTGATCTTCTGTCGTGAGACTGGAAGCTATGCTCAAAATTCTAAATTCGAAAAATATGTAATCTATTTGATTTGAATAAACATTAGTTTCAACTTCATTGTTTTTCACAGTCTTCCTTTCTTTTTCCTCAGGTGGGTGGATGTTAATTGCAAATGTTTCTACAATAAACCGTCCTTCCTTTGACTTTGACAATTCGGTTCATCCGACGTCAAACTTTCAAAATCTTCAAACTGGTTTATTTGTAATGGATGGAAAGGAATTGTTACCCTTTCACAAAGAAATTGCTCCAATTAAAGAATTCCGCTTTTATTGCTACAAGCCATCCCTTGAATCCGTCGAATCAAAGAGGCGAACTGTAAATTTGGTGGTATCAAAAGGCAAAAAATGTGGAAGGCGACTTGTTGAAAATTTAATTGGAATTACCAATGAAATAAAATATGAAGACTGCCTAGATGCTTTCCGAGCGCTGCCTAAAGATAATAGCCGGCTGATTAACCCCAACATCATGGTCTGGACTTCTAACATAACAAAAAGATACTCCACTACGCCTTTTGCAAATCAAAACGTGAAAAGCTTTTATAACTTAGAAAAGGGCAAATGCGATGACGGTGCTACATCACCAGGCGTCTGGAAAATTTTTGTTCGATCAAAGTTATGATTGTCTCCACTGAGAATTTCTGTTGTTCGTGAGTGATTCTTGCGAGGACAGGTATTTGTAAAAGAAAGATATGAAATAAAACTTTTATATCAAAATTAATCTGTATCCTTAGTATCAGAAACAGCATTAAAACTCCGCAAAAAACATATGGAAAATACGTTAGATGGTTGAAGTCCCAGTACGATGAGTTTTGAATGAATGTTCTTAATTGTTTAAAAGAATCATCCAAAATTCTGTTGGATCTATTTAAGTGCGTCTTAAACTCTTAAACGTTACTCCATAATTGATATGCAAGCCCTTCTGACCTGGTCTGGGAATTTCAAGTAAGGAGTCATATTTATTCAGTTCAGAATCTGTATTATATTATATTCCAATAGTCATAATATTTTTTATAATTGATATTTCGATCTGATTTGTTTTTTTAACCTTTCAGGACTCCCATGCCTTCAGTTAAGCACTAAAAAAAAACGGAAATTGTTCAAGTGTTTAAGTATTTCGAATATGTACTCGTTCAAAAGTTATTTTTAAGCTTTAACTTTTTAGCACAAATATTTCATTGATCAAAAGTTACGGAAGCCGGAAAAACATCGTTCTTAAAAAAACATCATTTACCTTAACGGTAAATGAAAGAGTTGAGGCCCTGTGTAAAACTTCTCAAATATCGTGTAAATGTAATTATGCTATATTATTGTTTTCATAAATAAATATATATATATAAGTTTATATTCGTACGTCTATTGCGAACTATGCACTGTAACATAATTTAAGAGCAATATATGTTAATAAATAAGTTGTAGTGTCATAATTTCTCTAACTAGTCGATATTGTTGATACTTTAAGTCGTAATCCACTTTCTCCTTTTTTCTAAAACCATGTTATTGGATTTCATTGGATTTAACCCTGAAACAAGCGCTAATGTATACAGTTTTGGAACTTGATCCAAAAGAACTATCAATTAAGTTCCAGCCACTAAACTAATAAACAATACTGGATAGTCTATCTCACTGCTTTTCTAAAACCCAAAGTCTACCATGTTACATACTCCATATGGAACCATAACAAAGTAAACTGGAAGATCTATTAAACAAAATAAGTTTTTTTAAGAATAAAGCTACCGAAAAGTTTTGATTTGTGCAAGTATTTACTAAGTTTTCACACTGGGCGTAGACTAGCATCAAAACCAGAAGCGCGGAAACGACGGTCAGGCAAAAACTGGACACGCTCGGCGAAAGTATGTGGAAGATTTCCTGCGAGATGAATTTTATCCTGCCCCGGCTTTTTCCCAATCAAATTAAGTTATGAAAACCGACTATGAAAGACTAAGGACAGCAACTATTATGGTCTTCAAATAACAACGCATAATTTATTTATGTTTTCGCCTAAAATTTCAAGCCCCTCAATGAAAATCAGAAATACCTGAGACATTTTGCAGCCTATTGAAAGTGTGAAGAAGTTGTAGACGGAATTTTATAATAATGCGCTGAAAAGATGATTGGAATCATATATAGTTGGCAATTGCCCTAATTGTTCGCTGTCAGCTCTTGCTGATAGAAGTTAAAAAAGAAGTAAGAAGCAAGTCAGTATGGTTACCAATTTTGATAGACAGCACCAAAGTCTACTTGTATTACCTATTAGCCAAATTCACAACACGACACTATTTATTTAGGAACGTTTTATAAGAAGCTGATTAAATGTTATTTAAAAGAAGTTTCAATGGGCTTTTCGAACTAGGTCATTATCTTGGAAACGAGTTTTTTATTGTGGATCGTAAATATGAAGCTCGCCACTAGCCAATGACGATTGTGTCCCTTAAAATGTTCATATACACAAAACATTAATTTGGCTAATGAGCTGATTACTTCTTTATGCGTACAGTAAACGCCAGTTCAAGCCGATATATAGCAATTTTTGGATCTAGTAGAAGTTTTGTAAGCTTTAGTCTGATTGGTTGATTTAGTTAAAGACAATGAAATGTGATAAGCATTTCGAAAACGCAAAAAGTGGTTTTTAAAATTAACCAATCCTGTTAAGAAACCTAAAAATTCTCACCAAAAATTCAATTTTTGAGCTCAAAACTAGTGCCACCACTTTGCATATGCTGCCTTTGAGGCGCATTCAAAGCAATCCTGAGAATTCGAGTGTATACGCAGTCATTGTTAGTTTTTTTGCCAGATGTGAATAACAGTTGAAAAATGGTATTCTTTTATACGTTTTTTTTATAAAAAAGACCTATTTTGAGGAAAGGCTCAATTTTCTAAGCTAATCAATAAAAGTCAGGCAGAATATTCTAGATATTTTGAAAGTTTTAGGCTTTATAGTCACTATTGATATTTAAATTAATTCAAATTCAATTTTACTTCAATTTAATTCGATTTCCGTTTTGATAGTTTGGAGCGTCATCTATAAAATAAATGTGTAATCTGTACGCCCAGTTTTGAACCAACAATTCATTCATTTTCATTTTCCTTTTTCTAGAATTTTGTAACGTTTGCAATGTTTTTATCCTACTAGCAACTAGTTTTTTAAAGACCGTTTGTTGCTTTCTCTTTTCGTGGGTCAATACAACTAACAGTACTCCATGCACTTGTAAAAGTATTGTTAAAATGCTTATAAGAGAAGCGATCATATACACAAGAACTGTTTAAATGCCGCCATTTTGAATATTTTCCCGCGATCCAAATTTTATGTCACGTGATATAATCAATTTCGAACGTCCCGTTACATGAAAAAAAACGTCACATATGAACACGGCAAAAAAATTACCTTTATAAACCGAGCCAGTCCGGTTCAGCAAGCAACCTCGTCTCCATATGAACAGCCCTTAACTTTCAAATTTACTATGTATGTAATAGTATTTCAGCACATTTAAATTCTCGTTTATAAAATATTCCCACCGAGCCATAATGAAAAAGCTGGCTCACCGAATAAAATTCCCTATATTTACCGATATTGAGCTGCCCCTTACTCGGGGAAAAAACTTAACCCAATCAGTACTTTTCCCCGATTTTTAAAATCTTCTATCAGATTCTAAAATCTTTTATCATCATACAGAATGCTGGGCGAAATATAAAGCTATTGTGGTTTAATCAACACATGCAGTATCACAATTGATCCAATTACTTAGTTGAGACCTACTCTCACTAATTTCCAAAGTTAGTCGGGGAAATGTAAAGCTTTTTCCAAAACTCATTTCTACCTCGGCGAAAAATTCATTCGATTTTATAAGAAAAGGGAAATATTTTGTTATTTTCAGTATGCTTTCTCCTTGAGTTATACTTCAGATTGGAAGACCTTTTTTAAAATATTCAGTTTAGATAAAGTCATAAATTCATCCAAGGTATAAAGATACCTTTAAAAGCCTTTCCTTAGAATGTTTCAAATCATTCTATATGCTCCTGTCAAAATTGCTATAGACCTTTCAAAGCTAATTCTAATTATAAATGATTAATGAATTACAAAGTTAAAAATACATTCAAATAAAAATTTTAACGAAAGTTTTGTGTTTTGTTTTGTTGACATGGTAATATTTTAGTTTTAAGGCTCATTTACGCTGAAACAGGAGATGATTTGGGTTGTATCTAAGTGACTGCTTTCTACACTACCTTGAAAAAGCAGAGTTTAATATCACAAACTTTGATGTATAATTTCGATTCAAATGATGGCAAATCACTGTCTTCTCATTTCATTGTTTGTTATTTTCATCAACATGTGTGGTGGATCAACTTCTCCAAATTTTCAAACAAAACGAAGTGTTAAGCTGAGTAATGGCTCAACAATCTTCGTAAGTTACATTAATATGAAGCGTGTAGAAAACCATGCACTACAAGTTGCACCGATTCGCCAAGTCAGTGTTACAAATGAGCCAAATTGTGCAAAAGAATGTATTGCCGCTGGTGGTGGAAGCAATTGCACGAGTATAAATGTTGAAAACATTGATGATGGCATTTTCACATGTGAAATATTGAACACAGATATGTATCGAACATCACAAAAATTCACCCAAAGAAATTCTACAAATCATTACTATATCATGGTAAAAACAATTTCTTTTTATTCAAAGTCTTTCAAGGAAGGGATAAGACTACCTTTCTGCCAGTTTATAAATAGAATCTAATCATTTCAACTTGACCTGGTTTGATATTCTTGGATGAATTTAGCTTACTTACAATCTCTGTTAATAAGGTTTGTTCAAGAACGATTTCAGTAACTGCATATAATTCCTTATTTGTCTGGATTGAAATTCATCTCTAATCAAATGATATCAGGATTTTGTTTTTTAAAACTTGTGAATTTGAAGAAAAAAGACCTCCCTGTACGCATTTTCATGAACGAAGGAACCTCACTGATAACAGTTGATGAAAAACTGAAAATGCTTTCCTTGAAAAATAAAACTGTATGAATTAAAAGAATATGCAATAGGTTTGGAACTGTTGTTACTTCTGTAAATTTTGATGTGGCGTCTCCAGAACTGGTATGGTTTTGGTACTGGTTCTGCGTATGAATAATAGATAATCGTATAACTAAATGTGAATAGCTTGTCTATAGGCTATAGCACCATTTTGAGTTCCTAGCTTGTCAGTTTAATATAGAGAACCTGTCAAATTTGCCATAGGAGAAAAAAAAAATCTTTATACAATTTTTGTCATAAGGTAACCACGGATATACTTTTTCAGTTGAAAGAATTTTACTTTGGACCGGACTCATGATATTCGCATACTTTCACACATTGGTACATAGCGCTTTATAGGAAGAATAAACAGAAATCTCAATCACTTAAAATCATTTAAAATTCTGAATTTTGGAGCCTAGTGACACTGATTCCGCTATAACTTGAAAATTTCCTACAATGTATGTTTACTTATATCATAATTATATGAAAAAATTTTGTGATTCACCAGCCATATGTACACCACATTACTATAGTAATTTTGTGCATTGATCTAATTTGAAGAAGAAATGCATAAAAACTCTTGTGCCTAATTATTCAAATGCATACCCCATCATCATAATAGTTTTGTGCATTCTATTATACTATTATACAGAAAAAATGTATGGAAAAACCTTGTGCTTATTCATGACACTTAAGGCAATACTGAAGGCCGAATCCTTAAAACTCAATACAAGAAGCTTAATTATGGCTAAGAAGAAGCATATCAATAAGGATATGACGATTCGTCCTTGGTTTATAAATTATTCTGATTTTAAGAAATTAGCAAAAACGCTTATAATATGCTGACGTCAGCAAAAACTCAAAAGTTTGTTTTGTTCTAAATTGCCTTATAGTTATGATGAATTCTCTGTAATTGATCAATTTTAAGATTTTCAATTTCTAACTTCTATGACGTCGTCAAAAGGGTGGCATAATTTACAAATGTACCATCCAAAAACATACCCCATTATACCATAATAATTTTGTACTTTTTATTTTACAGAACAAATGTATCAAACACCCTTGTACCTTACCATCCAAATGCATACCAGATTATGAAAACAACACTTATAGCTGTATGTTACCCCCAATGCTTCCACCACCACCACCTCCTCGTAAGTGAATAAAAACGGTTTTCAATCTTATATACCTTTCTTGAGATTAATTTCAGCATGCTCTACCCGGGTAGAAGAAGAATAAAATGAGTAAGCTTGTATGAGCATCATTTGGCCTAGTATCGGTAGCCTCCTTGTGGGAGTCTATTCCCTTTTCCATTTGCAATAGAGACCTGGGAGATGGAATTGAGAGGTGGAGCATCTCGCCTCCCATTAGCTCCCAGAACTTACCGCACAGACCAGATGACCCAACACAATCTTTGAACTGAATTAAAATATATCTTCCTTTGCAGTGTATCATACATTTCAGCCCTGTAGTTGTCCCTGTAACTTGTCGGTGAATAACTTCTAGACATACTGTTAAGCCTAAATTCGCAAAATATGTCCTTGAATTGTGAAATTTAACAGTAACTTCATTGGGATTGCTTGTTGTCTTGTAACTGGTCAACCTCGATGCCAGGGCCTCTTCATGTCGGTTTTTTTAGCTGCTCGAGCTTTGCTCGAATGGGTACCCTGGTCCCTGCGGATCAAAATCACCAGGATTCTTCCGATCATTATACTTTGATCTACTGTTTTGCTTGACAGATTATAAATTTGCATAAGTTTGTGTGATTAGGTGAAATGATTCGTCCAATAAGAAGAGTCAATCCATCAGCCGGTCAAGGGTCTCTTCCATGAGCGCCAATCCAAGCAAGCTGCGCGAGCAATATGAACAAAGTGAAGTAAAGTGGCCCTGCCATCGAGGTTGACCAAATCCAAATTATGATTATGAATATCTTCTTTTAAAAGTGGTTTTTACACAAAATTCTACACCTACTGTTTGGCGCCAATTTAGTCCAATTAGGACGACATCCAAAACCTTAATGACATAATGATACCTTCTTTTCTCATATAGAATCATGTACAGATATTACCCACTTGAATCTTACCTCTGGATATTATAATCTTACCAAACCAAATGGAGATTTATTATTAGTTTATTGCGACACTGTCACAGATAAGGGTAAGTTTTTGTTTTTTTAATGAGGGGTTCGTCTGATAATTCTTTTAATAATTTTTCACAGACTAATCTTTTAGCCCTGAAATTTTGTAACTTTTTGGGAAATTTACTTGCAAAAGTTTTCAAGAAAAATTTTTTCTGAAATAATAAGTCAATATGGCGGCATGATCAAAAGCTTGGCAAGTGGTTTGAAATTGTCAGAATTATTTTTTTGAAAAATTATTAAATGTTACTATATTGTATATCAACCGATAGGAAATTGAACGTAGAGCACATATATGTTGATTAGACATGCTGAATATGAGTATTATCCTCAAATAAACACCAATTGTCCAGACGGTTATTTTAGTGATCTTTTGCAATTATGACGTCATTGTTACGTAACTCGTGATCACGTGACTCAATTTACAAGAAATTTTGCACAAATGTTCCTTAAACCATGTTGCATCAGTGTGCTAAGTTTCACTTGAAATTTGAGAAACATTAGAAAAGTTGTGGAGGGGAGTGGGGCCAAATCGCCCCCCCCCACCCTAGGCCTGAACCGCCCTTAAAAGCCTAGGCTGAATAGGGTTATCAGTGGAAATGTGACTTAGGACGGAAATGCCGCGTTAAATTGGATTTCTAATAAATATTCCCTTTTACAGAATTTTGTTTTGTTGCTGTTTACGGAATACTATTTATTTATTTATTTATTTATTTATTTATTTATTCATTTATCTAACATTAAATTGGGTTCCATATAAAAAAAATATTTTGTTGTTGTCCCTATAAATTAAAAATACAAAAGAAAATTGATTACTATATCAATAAAAATTTAAAATGCACAAGAAAGTTTGAAAGAACGTAATCGACATTGGTCAGACATGTTTTTTTTATTCCGGACATTCTCGTAGTTTCTTTCTTAAGATTTAATGAAATGATTAGTCTAGATATCTAACTTTCTCCACTCTCCTCCCATTTTTATTGAGGAGAAAAATATTTTCGACGAGTATGCGAAAATGGAACAGAGGGGGGCTGATCTATGGAAAATTTATGTTGGAAAATGATTTAGGCTGATTGGTTTCACAACCCTGTGCACGAACATGTTTAACAAAGAGTGAGCGTTTTTCCTATTGTCTAGAAGAACAATGCAGGCTCTTTTACCTAAAATCAACTAAATTAAACAGATTTTTTGATCCTCTGTCTTGAGTGGAAACTATGCTCAAAATTCTAAATTCGAAAAATCATGTAATCTGGACAAATTTTTAGGTCTTTGAGGAGATTTGAATAAACATAATTTTCATTGTTTTTCACAGTCTTCCTTTTTTTTTCCTCAAGTGGCTGGATGTTAATTGCAAATGTTTCTACAATAAACCGTCCTTCTTCTGACCTAAAAAATTTGGTTCAGCCGACGTCAAACTTTCAAAATCTTCAAACTGGTTTATTTGTAATGGATGGAAAGGAATTGTTACCCTTTCACAAAAAAATTGCTGAAATTAAAGAATTTCGCTTTTATTGCTACAAACCATCCGCCGAATCAAATAGTGGAACTGTAAATTTGGTGGTATCAAAAGGCATGGAAGGCGACTTGTTGAAAATTTAATTGGAATTACCAATGAAACCAACTATGAAGACTGCCTAGATGCTTTCCGAGCGCTGCCTGAAGATAATAGCCGGCTGAAAGAGTCCAACACCATGGTCCGGTATGAACAATTGACAGGAAGATACTTCAAACAGCCTTTTGCAAATTCACAATGCATTTATCACATAGAAAAGGGCTTGTGTGATGACAATGATACATCACCAGGCGTATGGAAAGTTTTTGTTCGATGAAAGTTATGATTGTCTCCACTGAGAATTCCTGTTGTTCGTGGTGGATTTTTGCTAGGACAGGTATTTTTAAAAGAAGGATATGAAATAAAACTTTTATTATATCAAAATTAATCCGTATCCTTAGTATCAGAAACAGCATTTAAAACGCCGCAAAAAACATATGGAAAATACGTTTGATGAAGTCCCAGATGAGTTTTGAATGAATGTTCTTAATTGTTTAAAAGAATCATTCAACATTCTGTTGGATCTATTAAAGTGTGTCTTAAACTCTTAAACATTAGTTCTTAATTGATATGCAAGCCCTTCTGACCTGATCTGGGAATTTCAAGTAAGGAAGTCATGTTTATTCAATTCAGCATCTGTATTAGTTTTCAAATATTTATAATCGATATTTATAATCTATATTTTGATCTGATATTTTTTACTCTTTCAGGACTGCCATGCCTTCAAATAAGCATTAAAAAAAATTGAAATTGTTCAAGTATTTATCTTTAAGAGGAGATATTTCACAACTGGAAAATTTAGATACTGTCGAGTATCGGATTGTTTAAAAGTCCTTTTTAAGCTTAAACTTTGTTGGCAGAAAATTTGCCTTGATCAATAGTTACGGCAGCTGGAAAAAATTCGTTCTTAAAAAACGTAATTTACCTTGAAGGTCATGAAGGAGTTGAGGTCCTGTGTGATATTTCTCACACATCGAATAAATGTAATTATGCTATATTATTAATTTAATAAATAAATGTATAAGTTTATATTCGCACGTCTATTGCGAACTATGCACTGTAACATAATTTAAGAGCAATATATGTTAATAAATAAGTTGTAGTGTCATAGTTTCTCTAATTAGTCGATCTTGTTGATACTGTAAGTTGTAATCCGCTTTGTCCTTTTTTCTAAAAGCATGTTATTGAATTTCATATGATTTAACCCTAAAACAAGCGCTAATGTATACAGTATTAGAACTTGATGCAAAAGAACTATCAATTAAGTTCCAGCCACTAAACTAATAAACAATACTGGATAGTCCATCTCACTGCTTTTCGGAAATCTACCATCAATCAAATTAAGTTATGAAAACCAACTATGACAGACATAATATACGCTAAGGACAGCAATTATTATGGTCTTAAATTATCAACACATAATTTATTTATGTTCAAAACGTCAAGCCCCTCAATGAAAATCAGAAATACCTTATACATTTTGCAGCCTCAGCGGCAAGCCTATTGAGAATGTGAAGAAGTTGTAGACGGCATCCAGTTTGATTAATCCTCAACTAGAGATGTAGAATTAGACCTTAGGATTGCTATTGCAGAAAACTTATCCAATCAATTGTCCTAAAAGCTGACTAACCGAATGATCAATTTCCAAACACGTGTTTTGCCTCTGAACTTGATTATAAGAAGTCGTCTCGTATACTTGCAACTTGAAATCCAACAACAACAACGACAACAACAACAAAATCAAAAACAGCGCATCAGATGTTGTTATGCTAAAGAAGATGATTAGGGGTGATTTTGAAAGAAGAAATGGTGAAAACGATGAAGAAAACTTCAATTACGTCCTGTCAAACTATGATGTGTTTCTAATCTGCAAGGCCAACAACACCATGCCGTATGTAGCCAAGCAGCAATCAAGTTATCTTGCACATATTGCTCGTCAACCCAACACCAACAATGTAAAAAGATTCCTCTTCAAGGACGACAAAAATCGGAAGAGAGGGAGACTTGTCAAAACGATCGAACAATATGTCCTTGACATTATCCCTTTCCTGAGATTACTGTTTTTAAGTTTCAAATCAATTTTGTCTTGACAACAAACTCCCAAATGTATCATTATAATTAATTACTCTTTGTATGATTTTGATTGACATGACTATATTCGATTAGAAACGAGACGTGACTTGCTTAAATTGATTTAAGGAAAGATGTATAACAGCATGGCAGTCGATGAATTTTAGAGAACTGTGGTAAAAAGACGATTAGAAACAGATATGGTTGGCAATTGCCCTACTAACTGTTCGATGTCAGCTCCAGCTGATTGAAGTTAAAGAGAAGTAAGAGCCAAGTTAGTATAGTTACCAATTTCGACAGACACAATTCACAACCCGCTTACTCGACACTGTTTTTTAGCAACGTTTTATGTTATTGTATAGAATTTTCAACTTGGGCTTTTCAAGCTAGGTCATTATTTCAGGATAACGAGTTTGTTAGATATGAAACTCACCAATAGCTAATGGGTTTACTAGAATTTAATTTTCATTGTATATGACAATTACAGCTGCGAGTTGTTGTGTATCGTGTCCCTAAAAATGTTTATGTACACAAAGCATGAATTTGGCTAAATTGCTTCTTTATACGTTCAGTAAACGCAAGTTCCAGCCGATATATGCAACTTTTGGGCCTAGTAGGAGTTTTGCAAGCTGTATTTTGATTGAATCGTTCAGGTAATAAAAGACAATAAAGATCATAAACATTCTAAAAAACGGCAATAAAGTGCTAACCAATCCAGTAAAGAAACTTGGGTGGGTTTGAATTACCTACCTGGGCTAACTTTTGATTAAGATCACTCAAAATAACTGATTATTTGCATGGAACTAGAAATTCATGTGCAGCTTTAAAAAATATGAAAATATATACTTAGTTTGGATATTTTGCTGACGTCAGCATTTTTAACCTAAAAGTTGCCCAAAATTCAAATATCGATAACTTATGAAATGAAATATAGAATATTGAAATTTCTTCAACTCAGAAATAATGATGGGTAAAAATAATGATAAGGGAAAAACTAGGATAAGGGTTAAAAACTATTATTTTCCTTGACTGCTTTTGTGACCTAAGCTGAATGTGCCGCTGGAACTTTGAAACATAGCACACTGAGTTTACCTTAAGGGAATCAATTTTCGCGAATTTCGCGAGTTCTATTGTTCTATAACAAAAGACTATTGTTTAAGAACAATAGGAAGCCTAAATTCGCAAAAATTAGTTCCCGCAAAAATTAATTCCCTTAAGGTAGAGGAAAAGATTGCGGACCATTCGTTCACTTGAAAAGTTCATGACTTATAAATACTATTTTTCTAACATACTATTGAATATGGCCAGTTTTTCTTTCATTTCACAACATGCAAACAACTTATTTCAATAAAATCTCCCATACTAATATTCTAAAATCAACCTGAAAATTGAGAGAACATATTGATTTTATTATTTAGAATGGTCTTTGGTGACTTTTGATTTCTCCACCTGCACCTTCAAATTCATTGGTAGAGAAAAATTAGTTCATGAAAAAGCAACATTTAATTCACAGACTTTGATGAAAGCTAAAATTTTACAAAATTACTTTGATTTTTATTCTAGTTACCACATCTTTTGCTTTCATTTTTGCTCTCGGTGTACCTGGGAATCTGCTCATTTTATATTTCTTCACGATGAAGCAAAGACTATCGACTTACAATTTATCAATAGCTCTAAATGGATTCGCTGACTTGATTGTGCCTGGCTGCCGAGTGTTCATCGAGAGGGTCTTTTCAAAGATTGAAATCAACCAAACTAACTGCGTCGCCTTCTCAAAAATACTTCTTATCGCAGCAGATGTCTCCTTGTTCACATTACCTTACCTTACCCAACGAATCCGAGAAATGTGACATTCTCACTGGTAAAACTAGAACCACCATCTCAGTTATTTACACAGCCAACTTGATCTTTTGACAATGGTAAAGTAATACTAAGGTTGTTTCATTTGATGGCACAAGCTGGCTTGTTCTGGTTCAGGTCTGGAATCAAAATTTC
>JAUBWS010055523.1:15549-31582 GCA_032270445.1 Darlingtonia californica
CGCTATCCTGGTTAAATAATCAAAACATCCACTATTCATACGGGAGTTCATATTTAAGCTCGTTTTGTTTTGATTCATGATTTGTTTATAGGTTATTAATCAAACAGGGAACGTTGAAAAGGCTTCAGATGTGTATTCATTATGTCGTGGTTTGGTTCCATTGCTGCTTGGTGAAGAAAGACCTCTTATTGATGCTAACATTCAATCGCAATTGGTAAGCAAAGCACCTGTTATGTTCAAATCATGCTACTACTTTTCAGTGATTCTATCTACTTTTAGCACATTAGCAAAGTCGTTAACTATTGGCGAGTTGTTTATTTACGATCAACATTAACGAACTCGCTCTTAAGATAATAACCTAGTGAAAAACTCATTGGAATCCCTATTCAATAGCATACATTTATTTGAGTTGTTGTAAAACGTCCCTACAAAAATAGTGTTGTGCAAACGGTTGTGAATCTGGCTATTGCGTTCGAATATTTGAATTATGATTTTTATAACTTGCTGTAATTTTGCGTCCAACCAGTACTTTATCGTCACAAATTTTCGCGGGAAGAGAATTTTGCGGTTTTGCGGTACTCAAATTTGGCTAATTCACAGGTGTTAGTTCACTGAAGAAAAATTGCCAAAGTTTTATTTTTTACGAAAATCAATTCTCAACCTGCGAAATCTTAAATTTCAGTCAACCGCGAAAATGTGAAAATTTCAAGGTTTTTTTTCAACCGGGAGATTTCATGACAATAAAGTATGTCGTTCGAACCATGTTCGAATTGAGTAGCTAGAACACTTAACTAAAAACCTACCCAAATGTCTCATAGCATGTGTTTACTAACTATAGTTTATATATAGTCTTTCACTTGCTCCGCATTCTTTCGAATTGAATCATGATCATATTTCTTGTAATTTTATTACTAACCAGTATACAGTCTGGATTTTGTTTGAATTGTACCTATGCACACCTAACTACCATGTGGTTCAATTCATGTTTGAATTATATACTTATTATACCTATTGATCTATAAAGTTTAAAACACTTGCCAATTCTTTCATAGGGTGAATTAATATCGAACAAACATAGTGCTATTGGAAAAATATACGCCGAAGGAACTATGGTATGTGTAAATCAGATGAGCTGAAGGGTTCTCTTAGAAAAATGATCGTATCCAGTGGGCAAAATGAGTAAAAACCCTTTGTGGAGGAGTGTTACGTTTAAACGGCACGCAGGCTAGATGCCGTTTAAAAAAACACTCCTCCGCATAGGGTTTTTACTTATTTTGCCCACTGGGGACCATCCTCATTCATCCAACCATTTCCAGTTGAGTCTTAATTCGACCTTCAATGGTTTGCGATAATTTTTCCGGTTTTCTTGTGGGAAGTGAAGCAATGGTGGGCTAGCGAGGCAATAGCAGGTTCGATGTAAACAAATCCAGTGAGATAGCTTTCAGTATCCGAAAAACAGTTAAACGGATCTTCCGCTTGTACTCGCTGGTACAAAGTGAGCCCGAAACGGTCTATCGGGTATACTAGTTTTTTGCCGACCAATCATAACACGTGGTTTTGACCAATCAAGGCAAAGAATCATATCAACTAGTTCAAAACATGGTTGGACTTGTTAATCGAAAGTTGAGTTTGTTGGTCACTTGAATGAAAAAAACTAGTTGGGTTTGATTGATTTGTGAGCTTAGTTAGGTCAATGGAATGCACCCTAAATGAGCCAATTCTGAAGTAAAGAGCCTGCAGTTTTTTTACTTTGTCTTTATGATTTAGAACGATCCGTCGCAACGAATAACAATCGATGAGATCGTTGGAAAATTTGGTGAAAATCCTGATGACGGAGTTCATTCGTTGCATCAGTTGAGAATGGGCTTTCAACCGATAATTGTGAAAAGATTATCTACGGAACAAATTACCCCTTACTCGGCAGCTTTCCGATTCGTTCGTCATTGGTAAGGTTGCTACTTAGGAACTACCTTTTTGGTTCTATTCACTTTGGCTCAAAGTTAATACTGTCAATATCCGCATACTCCCAAATTTTATTTTGTGCATTTGTTTTTATTCAATTGATGCGTTTAGTGTCCTATGAAATGGAATTTTCGTATCAGAAATCAAAGAAATCAAGGCAGAAAAACCCTTTAAATCCTTTTATTCTAGTGCGAAACTAGAACTAGTTCTTTGAGAGCCCGAGGAAAATACGATATTTGAGATTTTGTGTTGTGTTACCTTTTGGGGATAAAATTGAGCCTTGATTAAATTTCCGAGATTATTTTGATCAAGTCAGACTTCGTTTCAAATCAATTTAAGTCATTAATGAGACTAAATAAAGAGCAGATAATTAAAATGTTACAACTTGGGGTTTGAAAGGTCTATTAGTTGAAACCGCAAAATTAAATCCCCGCGAAATTTTATTCGCATTACGTATACAGTATTTGAGATTTTATTTCGTAGGCTTCTCAAGCAGATGTCACGCTCGATCGAACAATCCAATCAAGATGTTGATGAAGAAATGGATTTGAATTTCAATCGATGATGATGATTGTGATTGTGAATAAGGAAGAACCAGTGATTGTTAATGGTCTACGCTTGCTGTTGGGCTATTTGAAAGAAGTTCAAACGATAATTTAATCAGACTTGGATCTCTCGGTAGACACCGAAGAACTTTGTAACCCATGATCTAGGTTGTGGTACATATCAATGAAATACCCGTGATATTACAACATGATAAAGCTGTGCTCAGACATATAACTTTTACGTCAAAGTCATTTTTACATTGTGTCTACATTCGGAAATCAACGATTTGGCGTCGGCAAAAAATTAATGATATTTGGATTTTTCGTTTACGTTGGCATTTATGTTAGCATTAGCAAAATGGATTTCGAACGTTCTGACGTAACAACGATGACGATATCGGTAAAGTGGTATTGTGAGAAGAGACGCTTTAACGATTATTAACACTTGAAGTAAAAGCTGTGGGAGAAAAACTTTGGAAAGACGATAATTTGCGGAACAAAACACTTTTCTCATCAAACTTCTCGCCGAATATTTTCTGCGCGTTACGACACTTTCCCGATTTTTCCCTATTCGGGTTATTAATCCGGTTATGTAGCTTTAAAGATCCGGTTAGCTCGCTGGTCTAGCTATCCTGAAGATTTAAGAAAGATAAACCACTTTATACCACATACTATTTCTTGAAGTTTCCACTTCAAGCACTTTATGTTCAGAACGTTCTGCGGTCAAGTAGACACTCATAATTCCAAAAATTGTCCGATGGTTGAGTTAAACCAAAGAAAACAAAATCCAGGAACACTTTCACCTAAATCATATTTGTAGCAAAAGATACATACCTTATCTAGCCGGCAAAAAGTCCAAAAACGTCTGTGGAGGAATTGAAGTGATTTCGAAATTGGCGATTCTACTGTGTACGCACTTTATGGATGCCTTTCGATATTGCGTAAAATCGTAATATGCGCTGAAATTGACTGATAGTTCTACCCTAAATGTTCAGTAGGATGCCTGTTAAACAAATCTTGTACGCTTAAGTTTTTCCGAACTAAATTTTCTATGAACTTTGACTAGGTATTGTTAGTCCAACACAATTCACTAGAGTGTGACCGGCTTGATTCTGTGTTGAAGCAGTCTCAATTAGAGAACACGCAATTATTGGATTTATATATTTGCAAAAGAATCGTATCATTTGTATATTTTGTAATTAAATTTATATTTCAGATGTAGGTAGGTAGAAAAATCTATATTGTAAATAGTAAATTGAAAAGCTCACCAAACACTCACATTTTGATAGAAATGAATAAATTGTTTTCTCTCGAATCGGGCATCGCTTGCATTATAAGGCTCACTACAGTCAGTGAAAGTGTCTTCTCCGATGGTGGTTCGGAAATACCAGAGTTAGTAAAAGATTCTAAAAGATTATGGAAAAATCTTTTAATCGAGTCATTTTAGCAATAAAGAACCCTTTTTGGGGCTTTTCATGTTTGGCTCCTGTAACAAACAAGCCAAGTCGTTCTTAATCCATCTTTACTTAACTTTTGTTGCGCAATATATTGGGAATTTATGATTTAAACAAAATCCATTCAAACTGTGACGTCATGAATAATTAATCAGCTGCTACAGCTAGAAAACTGCTGAATCAGTCCCTTTTTTAGGGTACTAATAATTTGATACTTTTTCCTTAACTTTCACTAAGGGCGTGAGTAAATTTGTAGTTTGTACGATCGTTTTCCGTTTAAATGACTTCAGCTGCAAAGTAGAACTTACCAGCATAAAAGTTTTGCTGCTTCGTCTTCTTCCAAAGCTCAAAAGTCAATATCACTTAATCCGTTGAACGTGGAAGATTACTCGTTGCGCTTTGTGTTAGACAAAAAAAGGGAATTTCCCATTTTTCATTGTTTTTTTTTAGATAGCAGCCAACTTAAATTTCAAAATACTAAGTATTTTAAGTATTTTACAATTATTTCTCGTAAGACCTGGTTTGTTAGCAATAACCCTAACACTCCGAATATTTATATGCGTTCAAATGTCACCAAAATACCACTACGTTTTTGGAAGCCCGTTACTTCTGAACGAATCAGAAATATACAAACATTTTTTAAGAACTTAAAAAGAGCTTTCTTTTGGTATCCAAATTTTTCACCTTCTCAAAAAACACAGTGGAGCCAAAGACTTAAAATCATTCAATTCTATACTTTCACCGATTTTTGTACTCCTTATCATAAGTATATCTAACTGCAAATTTCTAGGTTGCAACAGGTTTTCTAACACTTTAGGGTAATCTTGAATATCCTCATAACTTAAGGTAAAACTTTTAATATGTTAAATATTCAGTGTTTACGAGGCTAAGAACTATGGAACAATTTTGCAGCAACAACAGGTAGAGAAGTAAAGTCATGTTCGCCGTCATAAAGCAATGTAATACTGTAAGTCAAAAAATCACAAAAAAATAAAAGATGTCGTACAACACAAATTTTGGTGTACTTTACCCCTCGAATATAAGTACCTACTTAGGGAACAATTTGTTATTGAATTGAATTTTCCTAGTGTCCCTTAGTATAGCTTTATTGAATTATAAATCACAGCCATGTATAAATAAATCTTATGACAAATTAAGCCTTGATAAATTTTGAATAGCAAATACAATTTCAAAATCAAAAAAACACGGCGTGATTTTGAGATGCATCACCAATTTCTCTATATAAAAGCCACACCAAGCCACAAACACCTAAACATGCAAATATCTTATCAACGCATATCCATACTGTTTGCACCCATTAATAAAAATGCCGCACTCACCCGCAACAACCACACACAACCATGAAAATGTCACACTTGCCAACAACTAATCACACATAACAATAAATGCCACACATACCACCAATCACCACACACAACCATTTAAATGCCACTCACCCGACACAAACACATACAACCCATAAATTTTTCCAGGGGGTGTAATTGTCAAATTTGCCGAAAAATATTGAAAATGTGCCGAAATCAGGGGCGGATCTAGAGTTAACTAGCATACCCGGCAAAGAAGTTGCTTGGTATTGTGACGTAGTAGGACCCACCATGGTTGGCTGCGACGCGCCAGAAAAATTTATGAACTTTGATCCCTCTAACTTGGCTAAAAACGCATTCCCGACGACAAATTAGTGTTGATAAAACTGAAATTTCTAATACGAAATGGACACTTAGTGGACCCGTAAAAATTGATAGAACACGTCAAAATTTACCGACAAAGTACATATTTGCCGACAAACTAAATGTTTTACAAACTTTTTTATGTTTATACTTCTCACTTCTTTGCTTTTGGTAACTGCTACTGACACTTCCATTATATAAAAGATAGAATGATTAATCTTCACCCAAATTGCAGAAGAATATGCTGTCTAATTCATAATCGTGCATCATCGCGTGTAAATCGAGAAAGAGAAGTGACAAAGTCAAATCAACACCCACGTGATTAAGAGCCGTGTGGAAATTTTATTCCTCTTCAGCCTTATCAAGGTTAAACGAGGAAACTTCATTGCCAAACACCCCATTAGGGGCGCATAGATACTATGTGAAAGTTGTGATTTTACACAGTTAAGTATTCTAAAACTACCAAAATCGGGAAAATTTTTTAGACATTTCAGGAAGAATCGGGGAAATTTAATCAGAAATCGGAAAAGTTCGGGATTTTCACATATGGTGGTTTGAAGAGTCTGTATCCACCCCTGCCCATTCTGCGCTTTATCCAATTCCGGATTCTAGTTTGTGTAAAAATGCAGATTGGGGGGTTTGACAAGTATTGAACAATCGAAAAAATTCCATTATAAGTGTGTTACATATACTTTGATCAACTGCTGGATTCTTCAATAAGAAAAAAGCAAGAAAAATCTGAGGGACGTAAAATACAACGGTTCCAATATTTAACACAGTCACATCCTTGGTGCTTTGTAATATGTTTTGCACAGCCAATTGATCTTGCTCATCAGTACCCGTTGCCGTCAGGTCGTTCATTTATCCCCTTTACACCTTGAATTTGCAAACAGTTCCAATAATAATCAATAGGGAACAGCAACCGAAGATTCTAAGAATTGTGGTAGTTACCCACTATTTGACTATTTCTTTGTTGATGAACGTGCATGTTGTGAAGACTACGATCAAAATCAGTGGATCCGTGGCCGAGTGATTAAGGCGCTGGGCTAATAACTCAGGATCCCGGGTTCGACGCCGGTACGAGGCTTTCGATGGTAAAAATTACCTCACCGTAATTTCTACCAGTAGGTGTTTCCAGGAAGGCAGAACCCTCATTGATAGCAGTTCAAAGAGAACTGAAGAGGCTATCCTGGGTAAATGAGTTCAAATAATAAATAGATAATAATAAATTATGAAAGAAATTGCAATAAATGTATTGAATTTCGTCTTGGTTGCTATCTCATTGTACCGTAAGGGATACGGTATCGCAAAATATCTGTCCACGCTGATTACCAAGCAAGAAGTTACCAAGAAAATTAATGAAAAATACGAACAAGCACGGAAAGAAAAACAGCACAATAGACAAACAGTGTTAAAAACAACGTAAGAGTAAATAAGACGCTAGTATTACGAAGAATGTAATGAGTAGAGCTAAAGTATATATATTATTCCTTTGTATTGTCCTGTATCTTGTGCCTGTACTATTTTCATCGTTTCATTTAGCTGTCTTTTACTAGCCAATTTCCATCAATGGAAAATTTTCTGAGTGTTTCACTCCAATAATATATATATATTCCGTCTTCGTTCAAAATTCCTTGACCAAACCGCCAATTTTTTTGTTTTGCAGGGATCAGTTTTCGCCGGATGCTTCCAAAAAAGTATTTTTCGTTGGGATTGAGTTTCGTGTTTGAGAAATTTTTCATATATGCACCAGCAATCGAAAAAAGCAAGGGACAGGAAGACAAAAAAGCAGGGAAAACGACATAAACCAGTCGTTATTGTGGTTGTTTGTTAATTTACTATGGATATGAAAAATGTGACGGTCTATGGGAAAAGGGGGCATAAGCCATCCATAATTTACTTCTTTACCTCTCAAAATCTTGAAAAAATATCTGCAGAGAAGATCATTTTTTATTTTAGGGACACGCAAAAATTTACGTCTCCACAGACGTTTTTTAGTAATTTTGCCAGCGGTATGATCGCGGTAAAAATGACCAAGTCCCCCCTTTTCCCATAGACCGTCACAAATATTATCTTTTGTTGAAGTATTGTTTTGTTTTTGTTTTTGTGTGAATGAAAGCTTTTTTTTTTCTATAAGGATTTGTCGTTGGTAGTATTTTTTGCGTTTCTTGGTGAAAACAAGTCTTTTAGCAGAGATCAATTTTCGCGGTTGAAACCAAAGACCTTTTTTTCAAAGGATCTCAAATTTCTCCAATGAAAATATTGAAAAGTTTCGATTGAGGCCTCTAAAAGTATGTAAATTCGATTTAACAGAAAGTATTTAGAAAATTAACAGAAAAAGTAAATTTTTGAAATTAATTTGTGCGTTTCAAAAGGTATGCAAGCGAAGAAGTTTTTTTAACCCTATTCTAAAGATGTTCGTTCACGGACGTGGTTTTAGAATGGGGGAGGCCGGCTGAAAATACTCCCCTAGACTCTAAACCAGTCGCTTTAAAGAATCCAGGTTCGTTCGAGACTATACGGAATAGAGCTGTTATCAAAGAGAAACTAAGCGGATATAAGCGAGGTGAAGAGTCTAGTACTACGAACTGCTCCAACACAATTATAGCACACGAAATAAGGGGTTTTCACTGAAACTCTCCAAGATGCGAACTGAATATGGCAAGAGATCAGTATTGCTCAATGGTGCAAAGGTTTATAATGGATTACCAATCGAGATAAGAAAAATTGAAAATTTTAAATTGTTTAGAGAAAAAGTAAAAGTGTTTTATGATTAGTTTTATGTTCTTACACCTTTTTATTTCTCATCTTGACACCGTTAGGTTCGAATTTCTTTCTTCGTTGAAGCCACCTACAGTGTTATTTTTACACCTTAACTACTGCGGAACCGATTTTATGTTTTTGAGTTTTTTTCTCACTAATTTTAAACTTGGTTTACCATTTTAACTATAATATGCTTTTAATTTTAATTTTGATTTTAATTTTTAGATACTTTTCAACTAATATATCAAAACAGGACACACGTTGATAACAGCATTTTTTATGTTGAAGTGTATGTATATTTGTATATATGTATATCCTGTCTAAATATTCGTTATAAATAAATAACTAAATAAATATCTGGACTACTCCCGCCCGCCGACGCTGGGCCAAAATTGGCAATACATGGTCATCGGGTAACTAACCCGACCAGGTAAGGTAAGGTAAGGTGGTCATCAAATTTAGTTAATGTGCAGCACTAAGTCAAGGGTTTATGGTAAATAGAAAAAGGTCTTAAATTGTTTGGTATTTTGCTAATACAAAGCAAGAGCCAGATCTATGATAAGAATTGAAAAAGCTTTTAGCTTCACTTATGAATTTCCTATAGAGAAATTACCGGAAAAAGATTTTTGGCAAAAATACAACTTATTAAAGACCTCTTATTCTTTTAAGTGCCAAGATTCTGTTAACTTGAAATGGCTGATAAGAAATTTAATTTTTCCTCCTAGAAACTCAGCGACCCATGTGCCCAGAAGCGGTCCAAAGATTGCCAAAATATTGACATTTTCCGACAGTTAAAGACCATATGGGACAAAAATTTTCGGACAAAATTTTCGTCGGACAAAAGTGACGAATTTGAAATTTTTCAAAAACATGATTTGAATGAAAATAACACGAATCATAGTGCCCATAAAATTTTCGTCACCTCCGGCAAATTTCGTTACTTTTGTCCGATAAGGCAGTAATTTCATGAAATTTTCATGATTTTTACAAGAATACTGTAATTGAAGACGGGTTGTGAAATAAAGCAAATAACAGGGATCATGGTTATTCTGTGAATGAATCCATTTTTTGTCAATAAATTAAAAAATATTGTATAAAACTGAAAACATATAAATATACTATTAATATGTACAATGAAAAAAAAGAACAAGCTTAAAATACAATATCTAAAAAACACAATGAGTTAAACAATTAACAACTGTGAAACAAAAAAATTTCTTTTTTTATAATGGCTTTATATTAAAATTCTACACTGCATTTTTGTCCCTACTGAACAGTACCTGACCATTATAGAAGATCTAACAAGGTTACCTCGAGTTTTAACAATATGGTACCTTAGCTTATCGAAAGCAGCCAACGCCAACGAGGCTTTTTTGCAAAATATCTGTTCGGAAGGAATGTTTTTCCTAGAACTTTACATGTGTTCGGAGGATATTTCAAACACAACTTTGCTGAAAAATTTGATGTGTTCGGACGAAAATTTCGGTTTCCTGGAAAATATGGATGCGATCTGAGACCATTTGATGCCTGCTAGATTTTTTTTGAAAAAAGAACAGATACTTTGTGTTTTGGGTTCCTGCATTTTCATGTATTCGATCTAATTCTGAGACGATTTATGTCTGCTAGATTCTTTTGAGACTTCCTCGTTAAAAGAACAGATATTTGTCTCGAGTTTTATTTTTTTGGAGACAAATGTTCGTTTCCTAGATTTTTCGAAGTGTTCTGAGACATTTGACTTTGGCTAGATTCCTTGTCAAAGTGACTTTCCTGAAAAAAAAAGAACAGATATTTTCTATTTTGGGCTCGTTGGATGCTTCTGACTAATATATATTTTCACGTATCCATTACAATCAATATAGCTCTTGGTCTAGTAGAAACTCTTTAAAGTTTCCAACCATGGTGGGTCCTCCTAAATCACTTATTTAAGTTCATTTTGCCGTAGGTACCTAGGTTTAGCCAATCAAAATTCAAAATTTGCTCCACAAAAAACATCTTTGTGCAGAGAACCACAAGAATTATATTTGAATAAAGTGAACAAAAACAATGTTTTGTTAATACTAGCTCTCCACGTGACGATGCACTACAACAACAAATGAATGATTTACATGTGCCGCAACGACAAATGACATGATTTACATGTGAGAGTGTTATCAACCTTCTTTGATTTTTCTCTGGTTTAGTTTGATAATACCACCAGTTAATTTCTAAAGCTTGCTGTGCGGGCATTTTAGTTTAGGCTACTTGCTAGTAACATTATAAACGAAGAAAAAAAATGTAAAATCATTTACAAAATGTATATGACACTACAGCACAAAAAAGTGCAGAACGCTAAAAATTTTCTTTTAATAGACTCTTGGTGAGTCTGTTAACAACAAAACTATTCCAATATTATCATATAAGAGTCTATCATCTATTAGAACATATTTGATGGAAATACATTAATATCTCAATATTCATAAAGCCGTATGTTAGGTACGGCCACCTGAGCCATGGCCCAAGAAGAGTATGTTGATCTTGCCTTAAGGTTCACATTTCAATCTTGAAAATGATTATAAGATATCCTTACATACTTCTCGGAAATGGCCGACACGAGTTCTAAAATCATTTTTGCAATTTGGTACTTTTTGCCTCCATGACAATTCAACAACATATAAACTTTAGGTAAAGTTTAGTAATTTTCGATCTTTTGTCAAGTAAGGACACAAGCACTTTTAGCCATATTAAATGGGCAACCATGAGATCTCTTCTCTTAATGTTAGAAATTTTAATATTCTGTCAAAGTCCTATACCCAGTATCTAAGGTTAGTTGTGCAAGCCAGGAGGAGACGTGAAAAGTCTTTAAAAGTCGTTTCCTTTGTTCCAACACAATAAAATGACTTTGAATGACTCTAATGACATTTCTCTTCTATCCTACCCATGACATAATTTAGCATCCAAAAAGTAAACTACATCATGACAAGTTACTCTGACGTGTAGAATGTGGAAATTAGAGCTGCATCAACAGGTTCCATACATGAAGGACATGTAAATGAACGCATCAACCAATCATCAATACATTCTTGGTGGTATGTATGCAAGCAAGGCAAAAATCTAATTCTTTCACCAATGCAGAAATCATTCATACATATGACACACCTAAAAAATACCATTTTAGAAGTAGAAACATTCAAAAATAATAACTTTCTTCACATTTAATACATACTGTATGCATTTATCCAATACCTGTCTCTTAAAAACCTTATATTATGACGACCATTTTTATGGCCATATGAAGAACACCTTCAGTAACCGTCGTTAATTTTTCACAACTCAGAATTACATTTTTCAAGATTTAATTTCTAAAGGGAAGAAAGATCTAAAAATCTTACTCTCTTTTTTTCTTGGTTCCATCAAATGTACCAGTTGGCAAATGTTGGATAAGACCAAGACGTTGGGCTAAACGAACTTGCTGTTCCTCTGTCAAACCATTTGATGACTCTGAACTTGAGTGTTCTGTGGCAATATTGAACACTGTATTTTCCTGCAACAAAATACAGCTAGTTTAAATATGTACAAAACAAAACTGAGAAGAACACGATTAATTGTTATACTGGAAAATATTCTAATGAATACCGAGTGACCCAAGAAAAGAATAAAAATTTGAAAGAGTGCTCTTGCATGGTATTTCATAAAAATTAAACAAATTTACCTGCATGTAAAAGACAAAAGGCTCACTTAAATTTTAGTATGTAATTTATTAAATTTGGATATTAAATACGTGCTGGGTTATAACGTTTTAAAGTTAAAATCTGCTTTTAAAAATACCAAAAAACAGGCTACTAAATTGAAGAGGTTATTAGATATCCATGTTGTCAGTTTTTTGTTTCTATACTTCATCTTAACTGGAGGGTTGTTAATTATAAAACAAAGAACAAGGGAAATAAAAACTAAAGTGAAATAATTTATCAAAATCTTCTTTAAAGAGCAGTCAGTATTTTTCCATCCAAAAAAAATGTAACAATTTGGATACACAAATGATAGAAAGAGCCTTTGATGGCATGGTATCTCAAGCAAGACGAATGTTTAGCAATTAGGACAAGCAATTCCTAATGAATGAAAAATAAGATTAAAAATTTCTTCTCAATTTTCTTTTCTCAATCCCCAAATATTCTTAAAACAATGAAAAAGACAACAACACCTTGATAGCCTAATTTAGTCATTTTTTGGTATTCTATAAAAGTACATTTTAACTTTAAAATGTTATAACTCAGCGAGTATACAAATTGATTAATGAATTATCTACCAAAATTTAAGTTAGCCTTTTGTCTTTCACATGGTATAACTTTGTTTCATTTTGATAAAAGACCATACCAAAGCACTCTTTCGAATTTGTATACTTTTTCATGTCAGTCGGTATGTCAATCTAGATACAGCAGATTTAATAAGAACCAATTTTGTTTGTTACAGCACAAGCAGTTTTATACTAGCTAAAGCCAATGAAAAGATTTGGGCAATCAAATGAATTCATTCTTAATTCATTTAACCTCAAATCGGGCATTAGATTCAACACACTGTCAGCATTCAACAATCAAAATTCCAAAAAATGTAAGAATTTGATTGATCTAATTGATTCTACTGTAACCCGACAGGCATTCCAATACCACAGGTAATTTGGAGTGAAGTAGATCAGCAGGGTGGTTCTGTTTTGGGCACTGTTCACCAACCAATCGTATCTACAACTTTAAAGATGTTGCTATCAAAATCTATGTGACTTGCACACACATTTGAAAATATCCAAAGTTTTTAATTCAAAAATTTTAGTTCTTTAAAACTTTGCTTTACTAAAATCATGTAAGGGAATAATAAAAAATGTCATGTTACAGACACTTGCTATATTATTGTAGGTATGCTGGCGCAAAGAAGCCCAATTCTGTCAAAACTAACATCTTGACTTAAACAAAAATGAAAACAAAAGGGCCAAAACTTTTATACTACCTGGCATTGGATGCTTAAATTTTTTAACAGAAATTGGCCATTAAAATTTTGACCCTCCTCCTCCATCCTTATTAATGACCAACCAAAAATTATTTGAAAAACAGCTGCCAAAACTGGAAGCAACTTCACCCTTAAAAGTTTCTCTGAAGTTTTGTCTGAAGTGCTTTGAGCTTGTAACTTTGGGACAGTGAATTTGCCCCTTATTAAAAGAAACTGAAAGTTTCAGAAGTCTAGACATGCATTGGGTGTTTCGCACTTTTAGCTTACATAATCAGTATTCTAAGAAACATCAATTTCCGATTTTATTTCGAAATTTCAATTGTTTCTTTTTCATGCTGATCTCTAATGAACAAAAAAAGTTTGCATTTACAAGCCATGAAATTGTTCTTCCACTCCAACAACAGTTTGTTTTTTAGCCTTTCTAGTACTTTAAAATTCGAAAAAATTACTGGCCCCTCTGCACCAACCATGGTGGCACCTCGGGTTGACACTATCCAAGTGTATCACTGAAATATGGCCCCCTCACTTTCGAAACTGTTGCGTGGGCCCTGTCTAGCTTGCTTATATCAGGATGTATGAAGTGCCCCACGCCCGATTTAACAAGGGCCAAAAAGCCTGGGTCAAACAGGGTTGAATTTGATGATCTGCAGGACATATTTTCGATTGACACCAAATTAATATATTTTGCTTTTTAAAAATCAAATTTTTAATGTCAAAAAGTCATACTATATAAGTAATTTCTTTATAAGAAACAACAACTTTTAATTTTATTTTTTCATAAGAAACAGTTTACCTACTATTTTTTTCTGAAAATGCATTAACTATTTGTATGTTCCAAAGTTTTAGTTTATATAAATATATAAACCATAATATATAACAAGAAAATATAACTGTGTCAGCAAAGGATTCAAAAAGATTTATTTCTATTTCTAAAGATTTTTATACTTGGTAATTTAGAATAGTTGAATGTATAAAAAAATACTTTGAAAAATTAAATTAAATCTTCTTCATTTTCTTCTTTAAATTCATGATTCAAATTGGCAGGGCCTTACTGTGTCCCCTGTGTAACACACCCATGACGGGGTTGTTTTTGTTATCCAACCGGCTGACGAAACGGGCTGTAATACAAAAATAGTTTGAGCGTTTTTAACTTTCCCATCCCCAGCACCGTACATACTATAAATGTATTGCTCCACAATGGTTTGATTGACAGCTTAAAAATAGCGCCTTATCGATGAAACAGCGATTCCACTTTAGAATAATAGCATCTTGTCAAAACTGGCTAAAGTTACCATTTCTCCGCCATTCAATATTTTCATCTTTGAAGGCTGATACCTTTGGAGAAAACACAATTCAACTAAGAATACATTATAGAATTTGAACTGGAAAGTACAAATGTCAAAATTTGAGACAACTGTTGCGACTCAAGTTATTAATGATAAAGATATTTGGTATTGTTTATGAATTTCTGGGCAAAAATACTAGCTTTTACGGTAGTCTACAAAAATGCAGGGAAACACCAAAATTTCCAGACATCAGCGCCCTGAATACTTTCTGTGATCCTAATCTGCAAAAAAAACTTACTCCTGCAAGTTTTTATAACTTGCACAAAATACTTCTCACATAGAAGAAAGACTTCTTGGGGCTTGCAGCCAGCAGGAAGAACTCCTAGTGACTTATGACCTGTAATTACTAATTATTGGAAAAATTTTAAAATATTTTCTCTAGCTAAATTTTTACAAATCTGATTAATTCCAAATTAACCTATATAATGAATTTTAACTATTGGGAATGTTGACAGTGACAGAGTGTTTTTAAATCTCTGCTTGATTAAGTACAAGGTTCTCATGCCCGACTTTGATTGAAGCACCATGGCATGGCACATGATTTGTGTGCTGGTGTGGTCTCTACAGCTCATAATTTCCTAGGTTTTAAGCTTTATTAATTAAGGGTGCACCATGCATAATTAGTCATTAGTTGAAGAGAAATAAATTTGGCTAGCTTCTCAAGAAGTCACAAGTTTTCCTTTATCCAAATAAATATTTTATCGTTGAAAAACTACATACAATGTAATTCTGTGAAGTCTCTTCATCGTTATTTTCTCCTCTGACATATTCCAAGCTTGAACTATTTCTTAAGAGGTTCCTACGAGGTTCCTGCTCACCATCAATACTTGAATTTGCATTCCTACACAAACAGTTCCCCATGCTCTATTAAACAGATAGGGCCTCAGAAATTTACATAATCTCGCTGTTTCACTCAAAAAGCAGTTACAGTATGTCTACTGTACTCAAAATCAAACCACTTTTGTTTTTGTTGATGGAGAAGAAACAAGTTTCACGTCAAAACAATAATAACGAATGGGATTGTGGGAAATGCACTCCTACATTGGGGTTCCGACACCCGTTTGGTAATGTATATTGCTCTATGCATGACGGAGAGCATTTCCTCGAATTCCCTCGTAAGTTGTTTGTGTATAGATATATAATTTTTAACATTATGTAGGTGACTATTCAACCAATATGTTTTGGAGAATCAAGCTACCTAATCAAAATTAATTTGAGGAGATAGATTTAAGGGTATTTAAGAGCGGCTGGAAATGGTAGCACTCGTCGTAAACAAACAAATCACGGAGGTATACAGTATC
>JAUBWS010055546.1:0-16810 GCA_032270445.1 Darlingtonia californica
AGAAAATATACAATTAATACGATACGGTGCAGAAAACGTTTTAAAGCTTAAAGGATTGAAATTGATGTTTTGTTTGTTCGAATTGCAATCAAAACAATTTGAATTATTTTCAGTTTATTCTAAACCCAAATCTCTTTGGAAATAAAAGCAACATTTGCAAATTTGGAAGTCTGTGTAATGTCTGCCAGGTTTTATGGGCAAATCTCTTGATTTACATTGGGAGTTTATTCAAAGGACTGATTTCTCATTCTATTAAAAAAAAGTCTTTAGTAGAAGACTCAATAAAAGGAGTTGGAAAATGGACAACTTGAACCTTGATCAGGCGAAACAAATTGCGGGGCTTTATCATCTAAACAGATCCTGGGACTTAAAGCCCTATTTAAAAGTCGATATTAAATTTACAGCTCCATGGGTTTCCCTTCTCTTTACTTTTTTCAAATTAGTGCCATAGTGTCAAGGACATCACTTTAATCAAACTACACAGCCGCTGGAGCCCATAAAAATGGTAGGCAAATTGTGCGAGAATAGAAGTCAACTTTGTCCTGATTATCTTTTTCATTTAATAGCAATTCTCAAGAAGTTTTGATTTGTAATTTATCTTTCAACACCCTGATCAGGTAAGTGAGCAATAAAGATAATTACCATAATTAATGGGTAATTTAAATTGATCCTCGAAGAAATTTTCAGTAATTGAATGTAATGATTGATAGCAATATATTGTGATAAAATTATTAGACTGCTGAGCTTATGTCTGCTGTCCAAAGAACATAGAAAGAAATATAAGGAAGAAAAAGCAAGAAATTGAAAAAACATTATCACAAATTTTACCTCACAATTTAGTGAGAAAGCCACACTTGTTCTTGGGACAGTGTTTCAGCGGATAGCAGGAAAATACTACAGTAATAATAACTTACTGGAGGGTAATTATAACAATCATCATTTTAGATAATGACGTGTAAATTACCGTCACGTCTCCTAATTATGGGAAATTCATTGGAAATCTCTCAGATCCTCTAAGAAGTGACATAGTAATGATGAAGTACGTTCAAAAAATCTTCTTCGAAGAGCTGTAGAATTGAAACTTGTCGTACCTGACAACTTGGGCAATATTAATTTTAAAGGGAAAGGGATATTTTTACTCTGTACTCTCATCAGGACGATATTTAATGCTCGTTGTCCCTATTTTTGAATAAGTGTGCAGCTCCTAAAGGGTCAGTTATTGCCTTGGTAAAATTGATTGTAAGAGCCTGGCTCTAACAAAATGATCTAAAAAAGTCCAAAATCCACCATCAAATGGATGTCTGTGTCTGTTTGCTATAAAGCAACGGTAAAAAAAATTTACTAGAAGTGTAGGGAAGGAGTATTTTATGCTGACGAAATACTGCACTGTAAAGGTCTAAAATTAAATCATATCATAGGTACTGCACATAGTGCTGTCTTAACGAAAAACGGCACCTCACCGGGTGATTGACGTGTTACAAGCAATTATGAAACTCAATATCTTACCTAGTGACCGCAAAATGTTGACAATATCACTGACATCAATTTTACCATCGCCCACTTTATCGAAAATACTGACCACCTCCTTTATTTCCTCCATGGTGTCTTCTGGTAATTTTGACATGTTGAGACAGATTCTATATATGTTGTACTTTATTTATTTTTGTTGGATAAAAACGGAAAAAAGTTATCATGTGAGAGATAGAAGGACGTCTCAAGAGACCTTTTTAAGACGTATTTGCCAGAATTTACTCTCAACCATACCGCAGTACTAAAATTTGAGCAAAGGACATTTCAGAGATATTTTTCGAACCGTGAAAGCCGGCTTTCCACTTGCGAATTTTTTGTATGAAACAATAAATTTATAGAACCCTCATTGGTTAGTGATGTTTTTTTACTAATTACCTTTTATTTCTTTCTATTGAAAATTTTATTTTTTCGTACGAAAAATTCGTAAGTGGAAAACCGGCTAAAGAGACGTTTCTAAGACCTGTCAGAGCAATCTTCCATGACAGCTAGAAATTATTTTCAACCATACAGTACTCGAATTGAAGTACAAAAATGAAGGATAAAAAAATTTCCCTGACTAAACTTGTTCCGGTGGTCCAATTTCGAAAACTTTCAATTCTTAGGCTACGATTCAAACGAATATAAAGTTAAAACCAACCCTTTAAAATCTACAAAATCATAAAACTATTTCTTCAAACAGTGTAGTGTAAACACTGAATCAACATGACTTTGGCGGTTTTGGTAATGCATTTAAAAGTGTAAATGTAAAATGTACATATTTATATTCACAAACAAATCATCATCTTCTTCTAAAGTTGTCATAAATTGACAATATTCTGATTGCTTTCTTTTAGTTTTGTGCGAATTTTCCTTTCTCGATTCTAATGAAACTATGTCCGAATGAAAGGTCTTCGTTGCTTTTGTTCCGCTTTTCATGCAATCTGAGTCTTTGTATGACCTTTTGTTTTTGAACTGTTTATTTGTAATTATACTGTTAACCTCTGATGAATTAAATGCTTTTTGTCTGATCTGTTATTATTATCAAGATATGACTTTTCCTTTTTTTTACTGATAATTATGACATTAGAATGACAGCCATTTAATAAGAAAATCCTAAACAGATTTGGTTTACAGCTTTTCCATTCAACGTTGAAATTGTTATACCTTTTTCAAACAAATCCATATTGATATTCTATCAAATTTCAAATTAATCATAGTGCGCAAATCCATATCAGTAGGCGTAACCAGAAGTAGGTTGTAATCTACAGAGAGAAAAAAAAAAGGACGACAAAAAAGTTTATAACCTGTTAAGAACATTCGAATGGTTCAAAGGGCTATTTTCTTAAGAACCTGTTTTTGCTATAAATAAGAACAATTTAAGAACAATTTTTAGCTTAAAACCTTACTTGTATTTAAAGAATCTGTACCTCAATTGTTTTTATCAAGGTATCTTCTCTTAATTTTAAATAACATGAAAAATGGCAACATTTTTGCTAGGATATTCTTTCTCCCATAAATTGCTTTTACCTTTCCTTGCCATATGAGAAAGCTCTCCCATTAATCTTTTTTTCATAATGATGTGCCGGAAAATTTGTATACCTTAAAAAATCATTTTAAATGCATACAATATTTTGATAAAATTTAAATTATATTTAATTAGACAAAGTATTTTACTTTGTTCTTATTGCAAGTCATTGAATCGAGTCTCAGCTTATTCTTGTTCCTATTTTTTGGAGAAAATTTAAGCAATGTTCTTATAAAGTTTGTTCTTACAAAAAAAGATCTCGTCCAAAAGAAAATTGAATTCTATGCCTTATTTTCATGCCTCTTCTGGCTTGCACACCCTAACCTATGATACGTGATTACCACCAAGCAATGTAAATACTTTGAGACAGTGTTTATGATAACCGTTTGAGATTGACAAAGGAGCATGGTCTCTCGAAAAAAACCATTATGTACTATCCGATATCTATCTAAACACAGTTTCGTGTTGTACTTTCTACTCTCTTGAACGAAAACTGAAAATTTTCCTTTGCCTCATTCAAAACATCTTCAATTGCAATTTTGAATTCCTCATCTTCGTCAAGAATATCGAAGAAAAGATCCAAAGTTTCACAACTAAGAAAGTCTTCTTCAAATATTTTGACTGGTTCGTTCACCATTTTTGTTTATCTGTACCCTCACGATGATCACGTGACCAAAAAAAAGAATTGTTTGTGAATTAAGCTTGTATGTGAAACAATAGTTTCAAACAATAGACGGCCAGGCCAGAGTTTTTTTTCGAGAGACCACGAAGAGAAGAAGTAAACTAGTCAGATACCTATTCTGTGGCTGTTAGACAAAGAATTGATATCAGGGGCGGATCTAGGGTTTAGGAGCATACCCGGCAAAAAAGTTGCTTGAGAGAAAATGTTGAACTTTGACCCGTCTAGATTGGCTAAAAACGCATTCCCAACGACAAATTAGTATTGAAAAAAACTGAAATTGCTAAGTTTTGAGCGCGCGGCCTCAATATACGAATATTTAGTGGATCCGTAGCAATCGATAGAATGCGACTTGCACTTACGGGATGCAATTCACGGTTTAGAGTTTGGTTTTGATCGACATAAAATTGAGCATGCTCGTAGCTTTGTTCCTGTAAAAATAATAATTTAAAATCAAAATCCTATTTATAAGTGTAACGAAATCGATTTTCATGTCACTAGGGAAAAACTAGTGGGAAACACAAGGGGAATGTGTTTTATTTCCTTGTGGATATAATTTATGAGAAAAGCTTTATGAGGATAATGAGATTTAGAAGACCAAATAAAAATAACAATAGTGAAGCTATTCAAATCTTGATATTTTTAAAACTTGAAAACACTTAAACAAACACCATGGCCATAAAATATACATATTTATCTACATTAATACAAAAATACTTTGTTAGAATTTGATAGGAATTAAAAAAAACCCTCTAAAACTAACTGTTAAAATCTAGGGTAGGGTTTTCAGGCTTTTAACAGTCATGTTGCTTTTTTTAAGAAATTGTTCTACATTTTTCTACACTTCAACTGAGTATATAAGTATGAGTTATGCACTCGCACAATTTGTGACACACAAGAAAGCAGCGAAATAAATTAGAAAAATTAAAATAACATCATAGACTCGATTTAAACAACACTAGGGAGAAAGCAAAGTTTCCTGGTTTTTATAAAAATTGAATTATTGCTTTAATAAAAAAATATAATGGTAAAATCATAAATAATAGCAAACATAACAATAACAAAAACGTACAATAAAACATTAGGGGAAGAAATTGGTCAGAAACAAAATTTATTGGGAATTTAACTTGCTAGATTGGCTAAACAAATTTAATTTGACAGATGGAAACAAAATTAATTTTTTTCACTAAACAATTATTTTTTACTCAAACATTATCGACTTCACGTGATAACAAAATAACACCTGGCAAAACTTCACAATTTTTGGGAGCTTATAAGCAAACATAATTGTAATGTTTTGAACACTGCCAGGGAAGTTCATAATTTGTAGGAGTTATAATAAAACTTATGTAATATATAATAAAACTTCTCTTTGGAACACCCGCAGAAAATTGATGTGAAAGTTTACGCTGTGACAAATTTTTTTGAACACAAACGTTGGACAATGGACGCAATTCGGCAATTCGTAGGAGTTTCCTCAGAATTTTTAAACACAAGTAGAAATTATGAGAGTTTTTACCTGTAAAGCGATAACAAAAATTTTTCAACGCTTGCAAATACTTATAATTTTTCTGCGGGAGTTTATAATTTTCATAACTAAACCAAAAATGTGTCATATAATTTGTGTTACTATGTCAAATGTTTTGAACGAATTCTGTGCAGACTGCATAACTCAAAAAACAGCAGCATGGGAGTTCCTGTAAATTTATCAGCTAAAACAGTATATATTTGCATGTGCATATGCTTAAATTCTTAATATCCAATAACTTTGTTGCACAGTTCCAAAAGCACCAAGAAGTGGAGCGGTGGCGCAGTGGTATAGTCAGGCGTACGGTTGTGAAAGAGGTCACTGGTTTATTCCCCACTCCAGTCATGTCGAGTTATGTTGTAACTTCAGTTAAAATCCTAACGTATAGCTGGGCTGACTATAGACTGTTAATGTTACTTCACCATTTGTCTCTTCTGGGCGTGAATTCGATGACCCTTCTGGAAACAACCAATCAGCCGTCAAATGGGTCTGGATTAATGAGGCTATCCAAGGTAATAAATATAACCATATACAACTCTACAACACTCTACAACAAATCAAGATTATTTAGTGGCACCAGAGATATCCATTGTTTTATAACATCTCTTGAATAGCATACTTCTTAAAAAAAAATAAGACTTTACTCCTGGTTTATTTAATCCTGATTTACTGCCGTTAGATTTATAACCAGTTCACTTTACTTATAAAGTTATACTTGGAATTTATATTGTTGTTTGCTATTATTGTTATCATTATAACTAACTCTATCCAATGCTGAATTTCAAGAGACAACATCAACACAGGCAAATCCATATGTAATTTGATGACCTAGGTAATTCTCGAGAGTTCAGGCGTCTCGAAAATATACCAGAAGAACAGAGTATAATTAGATGACCTAGGTACAAAATTTTCAGTTTTGTTTAAAGTTTTTGAAGTTATTTTCACGCATTCAGGAATTATAAGCCTTTAAAGGAAGAGCGGTATTTTGGTCAAATCTGAACGTATACCGGGTGACTTCGCTGGTTTGATTAAGAATGGAACACAAGCTAATGGAAATATAACTCGTGTCATAATTAAAGTTTATTTGAATACTTATCGAGTTATGGAATTTTAAAGTTGGAAAACACTTTTAAAACTATCAAAATTACGCAAAAAATAGCCTATTAAATTTCGATTAGTTTTTCTTCAATAAAGTATTGAATAACGCAATAATTACATGAGAAACGCAATTTTATAAACACTGTTGTTCAAAAACATTTAAGAAAGACTGGTTAAATTATTATTTTGGTAGAGAATTTCCTCTTACCGCATCATTTCAATGCTGCCATATTCAATGCAACCACGTACTCTCTGGTCTTTCTTTAGTTAAAACTTTGTTACAAGAGAGGTATTTTTACCGTCATAAGTTTAATTTCTGTTGTTTGATTAAATTACATTTAAAAACATTTCATTTTAAAGTTTTATGGTTCCCAAATTACGTTAATGAAGACGTAAAAACAGTTCTGATAAATAAAATCTTTGCATTACATGATATTTAATGAGCAAAATTTCTGTCTGATTTTTGTTTTGTTTTTACCTCCCCAGACAAAATGGGGGTATTTTTACCCCAGATAAAATAGGGTTAAGAATCTTTCTTCGATGCAAATTAATGACAAAGAGTTTAGAGGTCATTTTCAGCAAAGAAGGGAAGCATTAGCAAAAATGGCCCTAATGACCTCTAATCCTTTGGTCGTAAAGTTTTATTTAAAAAAGATTTTTAAGAATTTTTTTCATACTTGAAATCGTAAAAGATTGAGACAGTATGAAAGATCTTTGTTAATTCAATAAAAGGATTATTTTTTCATCTTCACTTTTTGATTTTCATTTCTTCTTTTTTAGAATATATTCATGTAGTTCGATGTTCCACTCCGCAAGCAAAAAAGAAATTTTCAATTTGATTCTGTAGTTAAAAAGTTATGAGCTTTTTCAATTTTAGTTTCAGGTCTTTTAGAGTTTATTTTGGCTCTGCACTGGGTCTAATGTCACAGGTTCAAATCTGAGCCAGCCAATATTGACAAATATAGCTGCTGCGCCTTAGTACGTACTACCAACATAATCAAAAGAATCATCCCAATATAGGAAAAAAAGGTCCAATCAAATTGCTTTGCTTTGTTTTATAAGCAACTCAACGCAAGCTATTCAAACCTTAAAGGACGAACCCCTATATACAGGTGGCAACGTAAATAGCGCTATACCTTTACATGCCCATATCTACTAAACGACTCCAAATCCTCTCATTTAAACCTAAGTAGATAAAAAAAGCTTTCTTTTGGTACCAAAGTTTGTATGTTTGGGTTGAGTTCGGTAGTCCAGAAATTGAGTTCTAAATTTTCAAAAGTGTTGTAAATTTCTGAAGAAGTTTTGAACATTTTGAGAAAATGGTCAGCACCACAAGGGTTAAGATCAATTATGATTCATTGTTTATAGTTTGCAGCTTTCCAATTTATTCAGTCCCTAACTAGTATATGGCTTAGTGTATAGTGCCGCAACCCAGCGGGCAAAATTAATAAAAACCCTATGTGGAGGAGTGTTTTTCTTTTTGAACGGCTTTCAGTTTTGCGTGCCGTTTAAATAGAAAACACTCCTCCACATAGGTTTTTTTCATGAGTTTGCCCACTGGGAATAAGCTCGGAATGCGTTTACCGGGTAGACTAGTAAAAGATACAAATAATTCTGTCCAAAAAGTTCAACATAAGTTGTTTGTATTTTGATTGGGTTTTAACAAGATTTATTTGTGAGCTCTATTTTTACTGTTTGTTTGATTTTGATGAATATGAAGGCAAGTATATTTGCGCCTGTTTATAAATAAGGTGATTAATAGGCAAAACAACTGTCTAAATATCACATTTACTTTTTAGTTGGGTTTTTTTTCTCTCATACAGTATACTGTCAATCCCACTTATCGAGAGTATATACTGTAAACATTTTTCGCACTTGAAATTGCAAAAGATCCGCGATTCAGTTAAAAACATATTTCTAAGTTTTAATCACTTCAATTAAAAATTCGTCTTTTTTAAGTTTTTTTCAATCTCCTTATATCTCCTTTTTTCAAATCCAAATTTCGCTCGAAATTCCTCTACTTCTCAAATATATCTAAGGACACTAAATTTATCAAATTTTATGTAATATTGACAAGGGTTTGATGCAGGTTGGAAAAAATGTTCAAAGAATTGTATTGCAACAAAAAGCAGCCATATGCCCCTTGTTATATATTTCCCTTTATTAATGACGGTAAATTGTATTAAGCCCTCTGGAACCGGCTATAATATGCACTTTTGGATAAAAAATTCTTATAACTTTCGCATACATGGCCTTGCTCCGAGGTTTGTAATAAGGTAGAGTGGCGCTAAAGTTACCAATTCTAAGCTTAAAAAGTAGTTTTCTTTCAGGATATTTAGGGCTCAGTCTGTGTGTGTGATACATTCAACTCTGTATGAAACTGAACAACTTCAGTTTGAAAATAGATGAATAAATTTGCTAATCAACAAAAAGTTTTCTTACTTTTCTCCTTCAACTCATTTTGCTTGAGAAAAAAAGCCATTAAAATTGACTCAGTGGGGGATGGTAAAAATAGAATAAAAAACTGAAGCCTCGCTAGATATACATATAGGTTTTTAAGATTAGCATTTTAGGAAAGCGTAAGAAGGCAAAAGATATATAAAAATATATTTATTCGTAACTAAAGGCCAATTTCCACTGGTCGAATTAATTCGTGCGAAGCGAAAAGCGTTCATATTTCTTTTGTTTTCTAAAATAAACAAAAAATCGCTTTTCGATTTTTTTTAGCCGCGAACAAGTAGAACTAGATCCTACTTTGCAGCCACGAAGAAATCGCTAGCCAATAAAATATCAGAAAAGTAGTCACCTGATCAAAAAATGCATATCAGCGAAAAAAGTAAATACAAACAAACCACACACGAACGAACAAACATAGATAAATCTTTTTCTAAAAGTAAAAGTTTTTGACGAGGAGAAATTTTAGCCATATCTCTTATCTGCAAAATGTAAAGATAGAAAATAATAATAAGGCGCCAAAACAATTCGTTTTTCAGTGGGAATTGAAAAGCGGTCTTTTGCTTCGAAAAAATTCGAGTCGCTTTTTGCTTTGCGCGATTTAATTCGACCAGTAGAAATTGGCTTTAACTACCTATACTCAACATAAAGACCATGGTCGTTATGAATAAAATAAAATTTCACTAATTTAGCTAACATTGTTTGCAATAAATAAGACGAGAAACATATCCTTTCACCATTTCCTATCAGTAAAGGTAAAAACTTCTCATTAAAAGATTGAAACTTAAAGTTGAACTTTACCTTCTTTCAGTATTCAAAATATTCAGTAATATTTTCAATTTCATTCGGAGGTTTCTAACAATATATACACTAAATGTAAACCGTTTCACGAATTGCATTATTTTCATCTCTCACTATAATAAGCTCGACAGTTCTCGATCTACTTCGTGAATTGTTACATGAATACATTCTGAGAAATGACTGCCGAGCCTTTGGCTCTAAAAGTACGTACAACACACCATCTGTGAGAATATGGAATCGGTTCAGGATGAATTTCCATGCATGTGGCTCTGTTGTGTATAAATACATGAAAGTTGGGATACTCACGAACAGTATGAAAGATACGACCATAAAAAATGGGATGAAGATACTGTTATGATGTTTGACCTTCTGGAACCGTGACATAAGTGCCATACTGTGCTGCATCATGCCTTTGAACTTGCGGTAAAGATAGGAGTAGACACCAAGAAATAGAATCAGGATTACTGCTTGGAAAATGTATCGGTATATTGAATAAATATGTAAGAATATCTCAAGCTTGATATCGTAATGAAATATGCATATGATCATCACGACAATGTAAACAAACATGACAACCCATGACAATAAACATAGTGTAACACGGTACTTATTGAACCACGAGTTGAAATATTTGATGTGTAGATAAACCTCTAAAAATCTTTCAAGTGTTAATAATATGAACGAGATCGTATATGGTATGTTCATTGGAGTCAGTAGTACTCGATACTGTTCGTAGAATTTAGGATGGTTGTCCCTCAATGGGTAGTAAAGGAGCATCAAACAACAAAGCAACAGCTCAAATACGAAGATGCTGGCTATGAAACAATGCTTATTTAGATTCCTCTCTTTTACCATCAAATAAAGGCATGTCGAATGCAACATCATTACCATAATGGATAGAACAACATTAAGGATGTCCCAAATATTCATGACTGGTGGTTGTATATCGTACTGCTTTACTAATGGAGTGTAGTCTATATTCAAGAAATGTCGACAAATTGAGTTGCTGGTTATATATCTGGCTTATTGCTTCGTTGGAAAATATGCTGGTCAATGTTAATCAAAACATGTAGTAGTAGGATGTAGTCTATATTCAAGAAACATCCACACTCGCCTTATGGTTGTATCAAGCTGAATGCTTACGTTTGTAAGTGTGTTGATTATTAAAGTCAATTAAAACAGTAACGGAATGGAGATTCTATTCCACAGTTATGTAAACAGCAATTCACAATGAAAATAAATACACATGCAAACGGACTTGTGCTCGTCGGTATGGGATAAGAATATCCCCTATGTTTCTTCGTTTGAAGACAAAAACTTCTCTTATAAAATCTTGTTAATGGTTCATAATCTTTCAATGGAATATTAGAATCTTATCAGCCACTATTATTCTTTTATCCTCATTTATTTCATATATTTCTAGGTTTTGCTATAATACTCTGTACATGGATACTTGCAGTTATAAAAATCGTTGCTCTTTTGTTTTGTAGTTTGTTCTTTATAGACGATTCTCAAAATTCCTTACAAGAAAATTGATTTTCTTGTCCTCTGGTTTTTGGTGAAAGTAATTACATGCTATATTTTGATTTGTTTTCCAAAGTAGTTTCGATGGAGAACACTTGTGTTGCTGAAACAGCTTTCGTGTATGTTTACTCCCTGAAGAAGAGATTTCGATTCCAACACACTTCTAACTGTTCTTTGTCGAATCAATTTTTTTGCTATCTCTGTAAAATACAACGTTGAGAAAATATAGTCTGAAACTATATATAAGAATACATTTTTCATTATAGCAACCAACGCAGAGGGGTACTGACTTTGAACCAAAGTACATAATCATAGTAATTAAACGCGGTGAGTGTTGCTAAAACAAATCTTTTTCAAGCTGATTCGTTAGGAAAATTTTACTTGAATTACGTTGTCAAAATATTTTGATGAAACTATAGCAAAATACAAAAAATATTAATAATTCAATATTGTTAATGTATTGAGTTATAGAAATAATGGAAGAATTTCATTAGAAATCATGTCATCATAGCATATCAGTCATAGTGCTGCTAGATCACATCTACGGCTCCACGACTCACAATGTTTCCAAAATGCATATCAGTAATACCACATATACCCTTGACAAATCAAAGGGTTATATTAACCCTCGAAAGTGGCAAATGCCCACTATACTGGACTATACTGGGTAAACGACTAGGAACTTGATTCGTGCGCCATAGGAGTGGGTTCCGTTAACGGTGTCTTGTACTTTTTAAACGAACCAAGGGAAAAGAGAGGTTTTGAGTATATGCAAACAAATCTGGGACACAGGACCTGTTGGAAGTTCTAATGGCAGAAACTTGAAAAGTGGTTAAAAAGTTAAATCTCAAAAGCCTTTTGCAATTGATATGCTATTGAAAATTTGGTCTTTTTTTATAGAATGATGTATTTGGGCTAAGGTAAAAATAAAAGTGAATTGACAATGTGATAGTTCAAGCAACCAGAGATTTAAATCTTTGGGGTTTTAGCTTCGACTGGTTTATTTGAAGGTACGTTTAATATACAGGTTAAAGTACAATACCCTATTGCAGGAGAAAGTCCTTATGATGTAAATCAGAAAAGGTTTCAAGGTATCCTTATTAGGCTTTCCCAGAAATTCTTCATATACCCCCTTGTTGAGGTTAACCATTTTCAGGAACTCAAACATCCCGGGGTTGGGTTCTTATTTTCAAAACAACGGTATGTGTGACCCAAATTTCACGCATGGAAATCAGACCCTTAAAGTGTTCTGTGGTCAAAAAATATATCGTTGTAGTGCATTTTGGTCAATTTGTGTGCCCTTAAAGTGAAGAAAGGAAATTTTTTTATTCTGATTGTCAGTTTTAGACCCTTACAGTGCATTTTATCAACGTCCTTACAGTGCATTTTATCAACGTGAAAAAAACATGCTCTTAGGGGCCGCCGAACCCGTATGCAAAAACTAAAAATCCCCCCCCCCCCCCCCCCCCGGATAATACATCTCTTGGAATTCCATCTCATTTTCTCCCCTACTTTTTGAAATTCTAAAATTTTCCTGTGCCAACTGGAATTCTGTTGCTCTTTTTTCTTTACCTTTTGAAATTCAAGCCTGATTAGCACTTGTTTGGTTTTTGCGTCGAAAATGCCTGATCACAATAGAAATCGAATAGAAAGTGACTGAAAAGTGAACCAAGGGCGTGGCATAAAATAGTAAAACTTTTTGTGTTCAAGCATTTCCGACGCAAGACGAAAATAAAAGATTCCACTCGATTCTAAGATGTTTGTACCATATAAGATTCAGTTTTTTCTTGAATTTAAATAAAACCTCCATAGCAATATTTGTCATGATAAATGTTTAATTTAAATATTATCTCAAATGATATCATTACCCTAACAACATAACTATTGTATCCTACTTCGATACCATATTTGGAAGTAAGTGTTTCTTATATGGCATTACGTAGGGTCATATTCAACAGACTATAGTGCACTGTTTATCAGGTTCTTTGTTACTAAGTGTTGATAGAAACTTTGACAATTGGAATTCAGAGGAAACACCTCTTATTTACTTCTACTGTACTAGACTGTTCTCCCGTGAGAATTAACCTCATTAGGTATGCTTCAACTCTTACTCATTTCACGAGTGTATTTTTTTTCATGAAGAAATTCAACCTCCAGGAATTCTTTGGAAACTTCCGTAGTTGAACCATAGTTAAGTGGTGAATGCGGTGGATGTGTAAACTGGAGTCCGAGCTCGACACTCTTATGAGAATTCCGGAAGTCAAATTTTCCAATCGCTATTAATCCTGCATAATGTCTTGACGTGTTTCCAGAAAAGCAGGACCTTCAGTGACAAATATAATCAACATTTTCATTTCATTTACTCAAAAAAGCCCTTAAAGTTTCAAAAACTTCAGGTGACCCGAAAAATATTGTACCATCCCACTAGTATTTTACAAATAGATTTATTGATAAATAAATGATCGTTTGCTCAAGATAGCTTTTTAAGTCAAATTCTAGAACTGCTATCAAGTAGGGTTGCTCTGCCATCTTGAAAATACCTATACGGGGAGCCATGTTAAATTGACAGTGAATTGCCGAAATTTTACTTCCAGTGGCATTTTACTCGGGTCCTTGTAGTTCTAAGCGAAGCCCCTTTAAACAAATATTTTTGAAATATTTTTAATAGAAAATATTTTAATTTTCTTTCATACCAAGATGAGGTATCAAAATCAAATTTACAGTATATACTTAATTGAATGTTGAAATCTCCATGTGATTTCTTTTTGATATCATTGATCCATCCAGGTTGCTATAACATTCAGTGGCGTATCCAGACTTATATCGCACATGACAGTAGAAGAGATAAATGACCATTAAAATCTTATTTTCATCTAATTAATACATATTAACATTCTAATGACTTTTATCTCTAAATTCCAGGCTTTTGAACTGTTTAGAAGGTTGCCAGTTTGCTCATTCTCATTCCATAGTAAAGAAACTTAACCGGAATGTTTTGAATAACTGTCCTAGAAATTTGGGCATTTTGAAAAAGTGGTGCGCACTACATGGGGGACTACATGGATGACGCTTTTCTTCTATTATAAATGACGGTTTTTAATTTATTAGAAACACTTACGAGAACCTGTGGAATTTACATTAAACGGAAAACTTTACTACCAAAAGCCTACGTGGTATCAAACTCGGATACCTTGAGCACTCAAACTTATTGGCATCAATTCCACAAAAGTCTTAAGATTATTGTAAAAGAACATGTTTATCCATTTCGTTTCCATAAGAAGATTTGATAAAATCTGAATCTGCAGACTATATTCGCAAACATTTGGAAACTCGACATTGAAATTTCAAACAGTTTTTGAATACAAGTGAATCTACAACTTGAAGAGTTCTTGAGTTTGGAATATTTCGCTTTCACCCTTGAAGTACGAATTCTCCTCGATATACATCGATGAAGTGAGAAAACTTACCCTGTTGTACGTAAGTACCTCATTCTTCCTAACTGTTGAAAGACCGCCGTTCCAGAGATTAATTTTAAGCATGTCTCGCCTCATTTTGGGGAATAAGTTTGTTTTGACAGTGGCAATTTTTGTCTACGTAGGAGCCCATAGCCGTAAAAAGTTAATTTTCACCGTATGGAAATTTTGATACTGAACTAGCATGAATTACGTTAGTGTGTAGATCACGCACCGAGTGCGTGAAGAGGTCTACGGTCTAGACTTGAACCAAAAACCCTGTTTTTGAACATCAGAAGCTTACCAAATCCAATTTAACCATAGTAATCTTCCATTTGTCATCATAACTAGAGAAATATTTCTCTTGAAATTGCACACTAAACTAACTTGTTTTAGTCTTCCAAAGTACCACAAATTAATCTAAGAAAGCCTTTCTTCTTTTAAAATGTATATACAGGAGGCAGGATCTTCTTAGTTCTCAGTTTTCAACCTCAAATATTTTCATTTTGTGTTTTACTTTGTCTCTTTCGTTTTTAGCTTCATTGTATTCTTTAACACGATTTCTGCAAACATAGATATATTTCGTTAAAAGCTAAAAATATTCTCTAATATTTGCATAAAGACACTCGCATATCTCTAACGAAAAGTTTTAAGCTTTTGAAGTATGAAAAGACTGCAAATAATACTGTATACGTAAATAACACAGTTCCTCTCATTCGCGAAAATTTTTGTTTCTCGCTTTTTAACTTTCCTTTATCGAATGATATATGCGAATAATTAAATTTAATAGTTTCAAAAGGATGAAAAAATTTGTTCTTGTATTTTATGAAAAGAAATTTGAAGGGCCACAAAAAAATCTGCTGTCTCGTCCTTTCAACTGCGCCTATGACTTCGAGCATGGCCACTAATATATTACAAAAAGAAAATAAATTTTATAAATGAAATGAAAAGAGATGAAAAACACAAATTTCATTAAAAATAAGAACTAATGGCAATTACCTGATAAAATGGAAGTAAACGACCTAGAAGAATAAAAGCAAGGAAACAAGAAAAAACCCTAAACTATTTTAACAAACATCGATTTTGTTAAGTTAAAGCCCAAACGCTACTGCCCACACTTTCTAGTCCAGAGTTTCGAAAGTCACTGAAAATTTAGCATATATTTTTAGGTTTTTAATAGGGTTTCATCTTTCTATTCTTTATTCTTTGCTTTTTTATGATGTTAATTGTTTCATATTCCTTTTTGAAAAGCCAGAAATAAATTTTAATATCAGTAAAATCTCTTTTGAAAACCTTTGTCTCTGATGTTGTCTGGTGACGCCTATAACTTAGTCTATCTATAATAAAAAAGGAAAATTTTAAAGGGAGTATTCTAACTGTAAAACAATTTCCTTCCATCCAAAACCGTTCAAGTTCTAATTTTAATTCTGACTAACTTTCGACTGTTTATTTTTCTAATATGTGTAATTCCCTACATTTTGTAAAAAGGGAGCGAAATACGAACATTTGAAAATTAAAAAGTCGTTTATCAAATTCAACAGTATTCAGTTTCTTAAAACAAATGAAAATAGCCGAAATGAAAAGTAATTAAGTAAAATTTTTAGCTCTTTAAAGTTTCAGCTGATTCAGTACAAAGTACATCCAACAACAGTACAACCAAGACAAATGTCTTCATTCGCCTTATTTAAACTGAGACAAACTAATCGTCTGAGACGAATAGATTCGATCCATCGAAAGGTAATTCAGAATAAAATAATATTATACAAAAAAATCTTGGAAATTTTTCAAACTGGACAAGAAAAATGAAGACGCAAAATATCAATTTTTATGGTATGGACTTTGAATGACATAAAGAAACCTCAAACAAAGCTATTTTTCAAAACAGTTAATTATTATTTCAATAACTTCTACGTTTTTGAACTTGCAAGCTTTCAAAGTGAGTCAACAAAAAGGGCAAAATTCAGTGTCCCAGGATAAAAAAATAAAAGGTTTTATGAAAATTAGAGAAACACCCTTGTAATCTACCCAAAGTATAATTAACAAACTTTGACCATTTATTTTATTTTTTAGAGTGTTGCCTTGAAGGTTTCCAGTACATTTAGTTGTTCATTTATGGTGTAAGTGTGCCAAATTTCAATCTTATCCAATCATTGTCGACAAAAGTACAGACAGACAGACAGACAGACAGACAGACAGACAGACAGACAGACAGACAGACAGACAGACAGACAGACAGACAG
>JAUBWS010055557.1:3037-16809 GCA_032270445.1 Darlingtonia californica
GACTTAAACACCATACATGAACATCCCTCACACAATATATATAGTACAAATATATATAGTACAAACTAGCTTAAATAACTTAAAATACATACAATAAATACTATATTGAGAACATACTGATTTAAACACCATACATAAACATCCCTCAAACACTTCTTTATTGAAGTGCTTTCTAGTAATATTATTGACTTTGTTTTTAAGCCTAGTGAAGGCGAGCAAAAAAATCCTTTCCTTTTTCTGGTTATACTGGACTTGAAAAGGCACTGATAAAAGGTTTTTTTGCAAAATCGACGTTAACACTCAAATTCTTGATCGAGAAATGTTTCTTCACTGTTGGAAATCTTGTGTTTCATCAAGACATAGATACTCCCATGGGTATAGACCCTACTCCATTTTTAGGCAATTATATTCTTTTTCTTCTTCGAGGTGAAGTATGCTTCAAAATTTTCTTTTCTCTTTGTCCTACAATAGCTTACAACTTTCATTCCATTATCGCTTCATTAACGACTGATGTACTATTAACGATGGCGAGGCAACTCTGCATTATTAAAAAGAAATTGATCCTTAGGAATTAGAATTGAAAGTTGAACATCAAGGTACACATGCTACGTTTCTTTATCTTGACATTACGATTGAAGATAATATGTTTATCTATAAGCTTTTTGATAAAAAAGATGCTCTCCCCTTCTTTATTGTCTGTATGCCTCATATAACAAGCAACATGCCTAAACATATTTTCTATGGTTTTATCTTTTCTGAAATTTTGAGGATCGCACGTTACACTTAACATTTTAGAACGATTAACTAAGAAGCCAATGTAAAACTATTTAATAACCATGTCAAGATATCCTAATAACTTTTTTAAACTCAATATATCTGAGAATGAAATGTTAGTCTTTCGGTGTGTAAATAAACATTTTGATTCTATGTTCTGTATCAGAACTAATACGTACTGCTGATCACTTACATGTTTTTTAACATTTTATAATGTTATACTCGTTTACTTTTTTTACTTTTTTTACACTTTTTTTACATATTTTATACGTTTTTACGCAAGCACAATTTTGATACTATTTTTGATACTATTTTAGTTAACAGGCGGTGGAACTTAGCCAGTTCGGCTGGGGAGCCACGGCATTCATGCTACATTGATTTCAAATCCCTGAAACAGTAGCCATGCTTATCAACTGATGAGTCCAGATTTTTCTATTTGCCGCTCATTTAAAAACGGAGTACAGTTTTTATCATGTCGAAAATTGTACTGTAGTTGTTTCACTTTGCGTTTTCGATTTTTCATAGAATGGTTGTATGTAAAAATATTGAAAAACGGATTGCAAGCAATAAAATTTACTAAATAAATTGTTCTTTTTAAGTTTTATATTTAAGTTTATTTTTTCATTTACTGATATTACTTTCCTTTCTCCTAGTATATCGACAGATTTTTATCTTTACTATATGTTATAATATGTAATTTAATAAAGAAAGTATTTCGTAATGCTATTCTTCATATCCTATGCTATTCTGAATTGTCTTAATTTTTTGTCATTATTTCTCATTGTTGCCGTATCAAAATTTTCGGAAAACTGTTTCATAATCATGAACATATGATTTAGAGTCCTTGTTGAAAACCCATTTTAATTTTCTCCTGAACAAAATAATGAACAAAGTGTTCAAATTCCTATACACCACTCATTACATTTAAATTAGCATAATAAATAAGTCCGATATATGATATACAATGTAATATATAAATAAATCAACAGTTTCGTTTAAAAATAATTTTGTAATTCTATTTTTCAAATTCTCACTTTCACTACAGTCTTACCTTTCATTAGTATCGCATTATTCTGGCATTATTTTGGGTAAACACTCTTCATATTGTAAACATCATGATTTAAAGAACTTGTTGTAAGCTCATTTCAAATTTCTTCTGTCTTTTACGATTGAATGTTTCTCGGGAATTAAGGTCTGGTTTGAACAAGATGATATAGATTTTGTAGAGGTAGATGAAGGAGAAATGTATTATATTCAAAATCTCTACACTAACCATTAATACCATACTCTTCTCGGAGAATGTTTCTTGGAAGATGTATATAGCAGCAATAGCTGGAAGCATTATGATTGTAATGAACGATGTAAAGATAACATAAAGAGTTTCTTTGAAGTATGATGGTAAATGTCGAGCCCTGATAGCTTGCACGCTATTACCCAAAACCAACACAAGTATAAATGATAACTGGATTAAGATTGAACCGCTGTTATTGCACGTGATTTCACGGATGAGCTTATCGTCGTGATATACATGTTCAACTTCAGGAACTTGCGTGATGAAGGTTGTTGTCAAGATAGCAACATCGATAAGAACAAAAACAAGGACAATAAGCAGCTCCAAGAACCCGATCAATTGAACTTCCACCTTGTTGTGTCTTCTGAAAGATGCGCTGAAGATGACGTAAACTTTTTGTGTTTTGGATAGATTCACGGACATTGTTATGGTAAACCCTATGCCGATGATCAAGGGTTTCAGATAACATGACGTTTGATTAGGATGTCCAATAAACAGACACAAAGGAACAAGTGCTAGAACTAAATGCGACAGCAACTGCAGAATACTCATTGTTTGGTTAGACTGTCTAACAACAGGCGTATCTCGGTAGCAAATGAAGATCCCGACAGTACCCAAAATGATAAGAGAGGATAATATAGACAAGACAAAAACAGGAAGAGCGCCCCCATAATCAAAAGTAATGTAAAAATCACTGAAAGGGTCATAGCAAGTTGTTTTGTCTCTATTTGTTGTAAAAGGATATAAGCAAGACTGACATGGAACGTTCCCTGCTACATCTTTGTAGGTGTTTGGAGGGCATTCTGCACAATGCCAACCGTAGCTGTTTAACCATTTAAGTTCTTTGTATAATGAATGTTCTAGTTGATGACCTACGCCACAAAGAGGCTTCGTAAATTTGCAGTATGGTTTAGCTTCTAGAGCTCTTTTTGGGTTAAACTGAGGTAACGTCAGCACGTACTTAGTATCCACCATCTCTAAATAGTTTGCCTTTTTCCAATATTGTAAAAAGAGTTTAATGTTATCCTTTGTACCCATCACATAATCTATAATCATTTTACGAAAGGACAAACGAATGTTCAACCATGTTTCGAATGTTATTTCCTCAGTAATGTTGAAACCAGGCAGAATTAGAGGCAGATAGTGTTTATACTTTTCAATCATCCCGCTTTTGTCTAGTACACGAAATATTAAAATGTCATCTACCAACATTTGTTTCAAATTATATGTGTATTTAAGGATTTCGTTTATTGAGTGTTCGCCAGGGATATTTCTTAGAACTTTCATAGAGTACCATCCATTGTTAGGAACTTCGTGTTGTCTAATTTGAAAATCTGATGAAAGAGATCGTTCAAAGGAAGTGATGAATAATGTACCATTGTCATAATATGAAGCAACAGCTTCATGATGCGTAAAGGAGTTGATTGATGATCCATATCCGTAGGCAACTAAGACCCTCATGTGTGGATCATCCATGATCAAGTTGATGGCATTTTGGACGGATGTGTTGCTGGTGATATCAACAAAGATCTCTTTGAAACAATCGCTCTTGTAATCCTTATCATTGACATAGAAGCAAAATGCAGAGTGTTCCCTATCAATGCATGTTTTATTTGCTAAAGCTAAGTCATTCTTGTTTTCTTTCAAGTAGACGACAGTTATATAAGTCATGTTATACTCCGTTTTAATTCGTTTTATGCCCTCCTTTTGTACTTCGATTTCGTATGAGCACTCGTAGCTGTAAACAAATGTATCTTTGTCCAACAACGGTGCTGGATACATTAATTCTGTAGTAATTGCGATGAGATTAAAATCTGTATTGATCAATACAGAACTTACGAATCTTGTAAGATAGAACGAAAGGTAAGTGAAAAATATAGTTTTATTGCTTCTATCGTAGAAAACCACTTTGCGATCAGTATTCAGGCATTGCCCTGTCATGTTTATTTTGCTTGATTGTAAGAAAGGGAATACTGTCTCAAATAGAACACTAGCGTTGTTATTTACATCAGTGGTGCATAATTTGTACGAAGCATCATTTTTAGCATGAGCGATCCTCATAGCTTTTTCGTTAACTCTTGCATTTTCGCAGTGGTGCTCATAACCTTCGTCACAATTCGTCAGTGTAAACAATGCCACTGTGTTGGCACTGTAACCATTCACATTGGAGAACATTGTAATGATACCAAAAAGTTCCAGGTACATTCTTGATGTATTTTTTCAATTTTACCTAAACGAGAAAAATAAAACCATAAAACCACAGAATAAATAGGCTCAAACAAAGTGTTATTTACCCTATTTACACTGCTAATCGTCTAAAGCAAAGCCAAACTCAAAATGGGCTTTTCCAGTATACCCTATGTTGAGGATATCCGACGTCCAGGGGGTGCTCACTGTCACAAATTGTGGACGTCCAGGGGGTAATGCTTTGCTGAAAAGCGGATTTCCAAGGGTTTTACCTGTAAAAAATTGACAAAAGAGTGGATGTCCAGGGGTATGTCAATGCAAAAATAGGACAAATCCAGGGGGTTCTGTTACTATTTTTGGACGTCCAGGGGGTCATGATATTTTCCATGTAAGTCCATGTCCCCAACACAGTGTGAACACTTTTTTTCTGGAAAGCCCAATATTCGTCACATAAGCTCTATCACGTAAATTCAGGTGTGGTAAGTTAACTTGCATAAAGCTCGACTTCAAGCAATCCGAAATCTTCTTATGGAAACTAATTTTCAGTAAGTTATATTTATAATACTCATCTTTTTGTAATTAAAGGATGCAAGTAACATATACAGTACAGCCCTTCACAGTTCTATCATTCAAACAAGTCTAATTTTTAAGGTCTACTAGCCTATTCGTACATTGAAGAAGTTAATAATTTCACAAATTAATTACATTTAAACCTTTCCATAAGTACAAACTAATGCAATTCAAATTTCAAATAAACAAGACATTAACCAACGCATCCTCATACAACAGAGCAGAATCAAAACAACCAAGAAATTGTGTCTCTGTTTCAGACAAGTTTTAAGCCATTCTTACGTCATTTCAGTCAGAATGAATCTCTGAACCTCCCAAAAATACATCCCAGGAATGTTGATTGTATTAAAGAAGCTGTAGATGATGCAATTTTTATCCATACCCAAAATAGATTAAAAATCTCAATTCTTCTAGCTAGAACTTTATTGGAAGAAAACACCTTGCATATTGGATTAGAATTTTGATATTTCAAGCAGTATTTTTGCAAACAATTCCAGCAAACTATCATAAGATGTGAAGCTATTTGTAATAACTTAACGTAAGATAAGAATCTGTTTTGATTAAAAAAACTGTTGCCAGTTTTTCTCATTCCAGATCAAAAGGACTAAAATGCAAACAGTTAACATGTTTTTTGAAATTGAATAGTATAGTTTGAAGAATTGCAATTGAAAAATTATATAAATAATGGATTTCTAAAATAATAAGGGATATTGGAATACACCCACTATGTAATTAAGGAGGAAAAAACTTTTCTCACTGGTTTGATTTGATGAGTAACACAATTTCCGATGTTTTTGTATATGAAACCTATGTTGTTTTCATATGTTGCCATAAGAACGAGGTCCAAGTAAGATATGGGTTTCAATCCCCTGTTGTTCAAAGAAAATTATGAAATTATAGCAATCTTTAACTCTAGTCTTACCGGCATGTGGTTGGGCCTTAAGTAACCGGTGCCGCGCTTCAACAACGCGTGTAGTCGTTAAAGTGTTTTGCTTAGATTAATATGGGATAATAAAATAAAAGAACTGGAAACAGTTCTAACGAAATGGGCTTTTGGGCTCTTTTGCCTTCATCTTTTTTCAGTTCTTCATCAAAATTAGTTAGTTTTTATTTATAAATATGATGGAATTTTTTGCAAAAATTTGTATATATTTTATAGTTTATTCATTTTTTCATTTTCATAATGTTATTGTTTAGGGAGAAGAACAATTTTGCATAAATTGAACCCGAATATTGTTGATAATAATAATAATAACAATAGGGATAATAAAACTTTTTTAGCATTTCATTTCCTATCTATCAGAAAGCACTAGTTTAAGAATATTTGTATTATACACAGTAATTGTTGAGAGCCGATGAAAAATTGGTACTAATTGAAATGTGCGAAAAGTCTGAAAATGTAAAAATGCCAATAAATCAAGAACTAAATAACCAATTGACTTGAAATTTTACATGAAAGCTCACGAAGTGGATTAAAACTAAACTGCAAAAAAAAATTGAAAAATCAAGTTAATTCAATATGTCGTATTTTCAGGCAGGGGGAGTGACCAAACTGGATTGCCGAAAAAGCCCTAAATAAAACATTTTCACAAAAGTTGTTTTACTTTAACAAAGTTCTTATAAAAATATGAAAAGTCCCAAAAAACCAGCTTAATTAGTATAATACCTATGAAGAAATAAACAAATGTTTTTTGGTGCGCGCCTCAATCTTTATAAAAAGCATGGTGTCCGTAAGGATAGGGTTGAAATAAGTTGTGTTACAAACAGTCAGATCTGAACAAAATATTGGCAGGAAACCTGTCTCTTAAAAAGATGAGTGGCCGCTGACGGTAAAAACGTATAACGGTCTTACGTTATCTATGCTGACGTTAATGCGTAGCGTCAGTATAAATTGTTATCTGGTGTGATATATTAAAAAAACAGATCTTAAATACGAAAAAGGTTTTAACTGATATTTTTTTGTTGTAACGCTTCTATATTCAAAATCATCTAGATTATACATAGAGAGAGAAAACAAACCAGTAGGGGATGTAAGGATAAAAGCGTAATAAATTAAATTGATTTCCTATAAATACTGCTGCGTAGTGATTAAACTAGTTTTTTGTTTGGAAAGCAATCGACAAGATTATTTTACATATGTCTTCTATATTTTCACCAATATGAAATGAATTGACATTTTGTTCATAACTCTGTGGTTCCAATCCCAATTTTTGTAAACAAAATTAAATCTTATTGGTAGAAGATATATAAACGGACTCTAAAACTTTGTGATCTCTCTGACACAGTACTTGTTTACAAAGAAATGAATAACATGATAGTAAAAAAAGATACAAAAAAATTTTTTTCATTATAAAAAAGACTCTTATATTCAAAATATTTGTGCAATACGCCCTCCTCGTTGCCACCTTAAGTAAAATGTTAAGAACTAGCGTTCGCATTAACTTTCAAGGTTCAAGCAATACCCACACCTAAACAATTATGCAACATTTCATCACAAAAAAAATCTCAAAGGTGTTTTTCTTTTTTCAACGTTTATAATTGCATAGTTATCTGTATACTACAGGGTGTCCCAAAAAATATAGCCTATTGTAGAAAATGTCATGAGAATTCATCAAAAGTACCGCATCTCAAAACAAAGGAAAAATTAAAAGTTTTCTATGCTATTGCTAATGACATTTTTACGAGAGGCTACATTTTTATGGGACGCCCTGTACACGGTGCCTTAAAAATGTAAGTTACTGTACAAATTGCCAGAAAAATTCACAGGAGAGCACCACAAAGAAAAACAAAAACCTTTCCATATCGTTGGTACTGGCATTTCTTACGACGGGCTACACTTTGTTAAAACATCTTGTATGACCCACTAACAATTGTAGCTTTTGTAAAACTATGTGTTAAAAACATGCGGCTGACAAAAACAAAACACTCTGAAATTGCAAATTGCTTATTAGAATACAAACGCTAAATGTTCAACGTTCAGTATATAAGCATTTTCAAGTAATAACTGTTTTCAAGATCTAATACAAGTCTCTAACATTTCATTCAGCAAATCTTAAACATCTCATATCTTTTAAGATATTGACATGAAACTTTTACAATAGTTGTATATCGTTCAAAGAAATCTGCTGACGTCATCCATGTTACATATGACGTCATAATTTCAATATGACACGCCAAAATCAAAAACAATATTTTTGGTGTTTCTGGCGCGCTATAGATGGCCGGGACTTACTTTTTTCTCAATTCTGGTGATTTATCTGTGAAAGCTTACCCTTTTAGCTTTGTAAGTATTAATACAGATTCTTTTCCTTCGGAAGATATGGCAATTTTGAGCAAGTATATGTATTTTCTTTGTACTAGTAACCATAGCAGCCATTACGTTTTGAGCATGATGTTTTACTACTCTTATTAAGGACTAAATACCATACATACATACATACTATATCATACTAAATTTCAAATTTATATCAATAAACTATCCAGTGATATTAACCGCGAGCCTACTAGCTCCCCTAGTACTGGCATTCTTAAAACGCTCAGTACAGGTAGGGTTAAAATGTATACGGATTTTAATGAAAGAATATTCAGCAGCCATCAGAATGTCGGATGCAATGCTGGGTATGTTTAGTACCGTCTGTGGATAAAGTATTTATTGTCTTTTCACTGAGCATTTATTCTGTTGACAAGTTGTTTCAATTTTCTTGCAATGTGATGTCTTGCCATTTAAATGAACATTAACCCTTTGACTACGCTGTATTTTTTAAAAAAGTGAATAATTTCCATAATTTTGTTTACATTTTTTTAAACTTTCAACTTGAATTTCTGAACACTGGAATGAAATAAACTAGTTGAGTTTTGTATCAAAAGAAAGCTCCTTTTATGCTCTTCAACAAAATGCTGGGTTGTTTGGCCAATTCTGAATTGTTTAGAAGTTATGGGCTTCCTAAGACATAGTGGTATTTTGGTCCATGTTTGACAAATTTTGGCGTCATTCGGAGTCTAAGGGTTAAAGAAATGTTGAAAAGACTGTGATAGATTTGTGTAAGATGATTTATACAAAAAAATAAAGCTAAGAAAGAATAGCAAAAGACAAGACCAATACCACAAAAGTCAGTTTTCCAACCATTGGAAAGAATACTGTTGTAACGTGATAAACAATCAGCGCATGCACCCTTTCGCATGTCAAAATATTTAGAGATTATAAAATCTAGTCTGAAGTGATTTGGACCTATTTCATGCCAAATGTTGACTTCTACCTTCAAAATAAACATGTTGAAGATTAATAACATTTCAAATTTCATATCAATGGGATTTTTAGAAGTTTTAGGACCAAAAATAGTGCTTTAGGATCTTTAGTTTCAAATTATTGACCTCGACATCAACATGATTCAATTTATGAACTTGTGGAACTCATACAACGTGAAGAGATCACAAAATGTGACTACTGGTTATCAATGGAGTCAAAAAGCTAGAAGGTAATGCTAGATCTTTACACTACGACTATTGGTATGACGAACACAAAAGAGCGAAATTTTCTATGAGCTATGGATAGGGTTAACAATTTCACCTCGTGTTTGTCGTTGGAAATCATTTGCATAGTCTCTTTGTAAATGATACCTTTTAAGGTATTATAAGTATGTGTCATCAGTATATTTTCACAGTAGCAAGAAGAATCATTAAGCATACAATAACTCCAACATCTTTTCGTGTTGCTAGCACAAAGCAAATGTTTTTCGTCAGTTTTCATATCACAATGCCACCTTCATCAAGTTATCCTCACCAACGGAATATGGAGCTTTACTTTTAAAGGTAAAACATTTTTAAATCAGAAAAATATTACACTAACTTTTTTATAAGCATAACACCTGTAAGCATATTTAGGTTAAAACTCGAAAACAATCAAGATAATGCTACTCTTGACTATAAGGCTAGATGACAAAAGATGTAATAATTTCTTGCCTCAACTTTTCCCATAAGCAGATTACATCCGTGTTTTCCAGGAGGCCGAAATTTTTGCCCAACTTATAAATTTAACACCAGGATAATATTTAGTGCTTCTGAGTTTTTGTCTACAAATTTCCAGAACCAAAAAACAAGCACCTGAAGAATTCTTTTTCCACCTACAATACAAGTCACTGTTTTGGGCTAGCTACAATTCACTGCACAAAATTATGAGACTTTTGGAAAGATATTTTTTTCAAAATCGCCATTTACTTTTTTAATATGCTGAACGAAAGGCCCAAGTCGCGTCCTTTCCACTTTTATCCCACTGATCAACATGGTTATGATGGAAAAGGAAAGTTTTTTTATTTTTCTCATAAACTCTTGCAGTAAATTGTAGCTAGCCCAAAAACATCTACTTAAGAAAATGAAGTTAAGCTTTAAAAAACAAATACACACGATGCTACAAATTGACACTTTTATTGCTGACTTGACGCATATATTACTTATTTTCAGCATTTCTCCTTTTATAAACTTGAGAGTTGATGTTGACAAAAAATAGCATATGTTTTCTTTTGTCTTCGTTATCTGAAACAACAGCTTTTGTTATATTCATTTGATAAGGCTTATATGTATTAACCCTTAAGGTGATGTTAGACGGTAAACTATTCGCTAAACTATTCCTGAAAAAGAAACAGAAAATTATTCTAAGAATTTAGTTTATGTTCAAATACACTGATGAACTAATCAGTTCAATGGGCTTTTCCAGAAAAAATTTGTACCCGCATGTTGAGGAGGTTGACACTTAGAAAAGTCGACCCTTTTTGGAATTCCCTGGAGGATTTTTGAGCCACCCCTCTGGAATTCCAGGGAAATGTTGAGATACCCCCTTTGGAATTCCATGGAAAATTTTAGCTACCCATTTGAATTCCAGAATTTCATGCATTTTTCCCAGACCCCTGCGGAATTTTCACTGGTCTTTTAATCATACCCCCTCGGAATTCCTACTCGCCGGGAAAAGTTCGGAATTCCGCATGTTAAATCAAAAGGTACCTCACTCGGAATTCCAACCCCCTCAACATGGGGGGTACGGATTATTTCTGGAAAAGCCCAATAATTCGCAAAATTATGGGTAGGTTCATTCGTGTTCGATTAAAATGTCTCTTTAAATGTCGGCATCCTTTGAACTTTGCTAAACTATTCGGAATAAAATCAAAGCGATTTGATTTTATTCGAAGCTAAAGTAAACTATTTTTTTGCTTCTTTTAATAATTTTTGAATAGTTTACGAAACAATACACGCTAAACTGTTTTGTAAAATATTCTATTTCAAATAACTTTTTGGAATAGTTAAGCGAATAGTTTACCGCGGTTTATCAGGGCCTTCAGAGCTCAGAATGCGTATCCTTAGTGCTTAAAATACTTATATAAACGCGTCTAGATTTGATCAAAATACCTCTATGCCTTTGAAGGCTTGTATATCCTGGATGTTTTAAAAATTGATCTATCAACCTTCATATTTTCTTCTGAAAGATCATAAAATAAGCTTTCTTCCCATACCAAAGTTAACTAGTTTCTCGCTTTTCAGTCTTCTCAAATTCAAGTTCAAAATTTAAGAAATGTTAAAAAATACGTGGAAATTTTGACCATTGTCAAAAAATTAAGTGCGTTCTCAGGGTTAAAGTAATTCAAAGACATATATAGATTTGAAGAACTTACTTGCATTATGATCTTCAATTTTTGCTGTTGCAATCACAAGCCATCTATAATACTCAAAGAAATATTTGACCAAATCTTTATAAAAGTAAAATTTTGCTTTTGCTAATATCACGAGAACCCTCAGGATTAGTGCAAATTATAGGAGATTTGAATAAAACATAATTAATTAAAGACGCCATTTTACGAAATTTGAGAAATTAATTAAAAACTCAAAAAATGTTTTTGATAATAATGAACCTGATCACAAATTTTGCATGCACTTTTGATGAGCTTAACGAAACCGTATGAAGAAGAATGTATCGTGACCTACAATGTATATTAGGTTTTACCAAAAAGCAAGAACCAGCTTTAAGCTCATGTTCAGTCCCAATTCAGTCGGCTTGCAGTAAGAAAAACATGAATAGTAGTCCAATTAAATAGAAATAAAGAACCTAATGAAATATCATAACAATGATTTAATAGCCTATTAGAGACCAAGTAAATTTAAGGCCAGGACGAAATAGCCTCTATCTGTACGTATTGGTCAAAATTCAAGGTTTGTAGGACGATTGAACAAGACAAGGGATAATAAATATACGTAGATTAAGTCGCACTAATCTATTCCTAATTAACGATCACAATACAAAATTGGGAAATTGGTTGCGAAGACACTTGCCGCCATAAGGATAAATTTAAATTTAGGGAGATCTGACTTAAAGAAGGAACTGACACTCTCACCTCACGTTTGTCTTTAACAGTGACGAGACTACACATATCAAGCCAAGCTATCGAGCCAGAGCTGTCCTATAGCCATAGCTATCACGTGGAACCGACGCATTGTATCTCAACTTCAATAGAAACACTGGACACAGGCACACCTAGAGCTACACACCATAACAATGAGATAATTATTGAATATTGCAGGTATCCAAACAACTATATATACCGATAACACATAAATAGCATGTACGGGACATACCTACAACTATGCTAATATCCCAATAACGGGACGTACCAAATGAGCTAACTACTCTAGAGTACCGAATAATCGGGGGAGGGGAAGGGGTTGGAATAACGGGAAAAACGTTTTTGGCACAAATATGATAAAGGAAAAACAAAATGCTGTCATATACTTCAGATTCACAAGTTTTTCTGTAATGATATAAAGTTGTATGGATATAAATTCAAGTCTCATGCTGAATTCTTTTCGTTTCTTATGCGTTTTTAATAAATTTTGTGAAGATCTGTGCGCATTCTGAAGTTGGTTTCGAATTTGAATTGTAAACATTTTTAAATTAATAACAGGGGGGGGGGGGTCGGAGTAAGATCCGGGGAGGTTGGAAAGATTTTTTGAACATTAATAATCGGGGAGGGGGACAATTATTCGGTACTCTAGAGTACTGTCACAAGTGTTGTGTGGTGCAAGTATGAAAGCGTGAAAATGCATCATAAACAATCATCAGAATGATATTCATAAAACGTCTCACACCTGTAGAGAGCGAAATGCAATTGTTCGTCGAGTTTCCTTTTTTCAGAATTGATACAGCCTCTGCTATTTCCAGTTCGGTTGATAATGTCCCACTCTCGATGCATTCATTTATGATCTTTGAAAAAGGTTTAACAATTTGTGCACAGAAAAATTTGATTATGCTATTCGGTATTTCTCCAGTTTTTTTTTAAATCTATTGAATTTAAGAGTTTTGCGACTTCATGAGAGCCAACCTTTTTCAAATTAAAGTTGCAATCATCTTTCCAAATTGATAGCGTGGATGCTAGGATGTTCAGAAAACTTATAATCTGATGAATGTTTAGTATTTGCTTCCCAGTCTTCAAGATCTGGAGTTCTAGTGCAGTTAACGAAATACTCATTGAATTTACAGGCTATTAGTATGATCTCATCATCACTGATGATATCATTTTCTTCTGACAGTTGAATAAGTTCATCATGAACAACATTTTTATTTGTAAAGTATGGTTTGCAGTATAGTTCCAGAAGTCACGGACAGTTTCACCATTTGCAAATTTTGCTTCTCAAATACTGCTTTTTAATTTTCTTATTCATAATTACAGCTTTACTTTTCTGCTTTTTATATTTTTCAAAATCTTCTTGTAACCTCGTCTTTAAGAATTGATATTTTTTTGTGTTGTTTGTTTGTTTCCGACCTGAAATTTTGTATTGCAAACCGACGTAAGTCAGCTTGTGTCAACAATGATAGAAACAAAAACAAATTACCACTACCCAGTAGACAAAAAGACATCGTTACGACATCGCAAAGACATCTCAAGAAGACATCCCAAGATCATCTTGAATG
>JAUBWS010055568.1:0-16809 GCA_032270445.1 Darlingtonia californica
ATACACAGCAATAAAGTTTATGAAAGAAAAGTTTAAAGTATTTATGAAAGAAAAGTTTACTCGTGTATCGCCGCCTTAAGCCTTTCAAAAATATATGTTTTATCTTGGAAAATTATTTTTACAGAAAATATTCGGATTCTTTTTTCGATACGGTTTTCAAATTTATAGTGATCAAGAAACCCAAACTTTAATGTTCATGTGAACTGTACCTAAAATCATTTTTTTGAAAATTTAATCCGCACTCTTCTCAGAAAAGCTACAAAACCAAGCTGAACTAGAAAGTTTCATGACGAAATGTCTTGTTATGAATTTTCTTACTTCATAATATGATTCTTTTAAGAAGAAAGTCATGAAAATGTAACTGTTGCGTTAAATAGTTACAGATACGATTTAATGACGTTCTCTTAATTGATCCTAATACATTTAATTGAAAGGTTCCATGCTAACATATGAAATACTGGTCCAAATATTTTTTTGTATAGAATTAAAAGTTATATATTTGAAAAGAGCTTAATTTTTTCTTCCTTCTGTTATAAAAATCGCATTCCCAAACTATAAAGATGAAAAAAAACATAGTTACGTAATGTTCGGGTTCCACTTTTTTCAGGAGACACTGAAAAAAGTTTCTTTTAGAAATGTACAGTGTGTCCTGAAAAAACCGGGACCCAAGTTTCAGAAAAGTATAACTTTTTGAATATCTACTTTATTGCATGAAAATATTGCGGCATGAAAATTTCGTGGTTTCGCGGTAGGGGTCAAAGAACCGCAAAATTAAAATGCTGCAAGATGTAACATTTGTGTTAAGCTGCGAAATTAAAATTCCGCGAAATATTGTCTTCATCAAACTACGAAATTAAATTGCGTAAAAAAGTCACTTAAACTGCCCAAAATCTTATTTGGACGCATTTTCAACCTTCGTCCAACTTTGAAAATGCGTTCAAATAACATTTTGGGGAGTTTAAGTGACTTTTTTACGCATTTTTCCAAATCCACAACTTCATCTAATACATCGTTTTTTAATATAGTCGGCATTACCAATTAGCCACTATCATAGCGAATACGCATCTTTTACACAAATACGTACAATGTGTCCTGAAAAAAGCGGAACCCGAACTTTAGGTAACTGTTCTTTCTTTTTTTTATAGCCTGTGAATGCGAAAAAATTATGCTCTTTTCCAATATACGCAACATTTACATTTTCATGACCTACATTCTTATGACGTCATAACTATGACGTTATCAATTAGGTTATCATTTTGATGACTTTATTCAAAACAATTTGGCCTTCAGTCTAAGTTTGAAGGTGTTATCATTATTATTTAGATATTTATTGACAAATTTGCTTCTTTATAAGCACCTCATAAACTCAAAATTGTTGCCATTGCAACATTTCAAAACTTTGAAATTTTTTTTCGCAGCTATCTTCTCAAATAAATTTTAGGAGAAATCACAAAGTTTCAAGTTCATAACTTTTACAGAAAAAGAGATATTTGCGAAAAATCGCACCCCGGGTTAAATAGGGTTAAGTAATTTCTTACATTTTTCAATAAGTTCTATCAGTCGCGGTACATTGCTTCTTGAGATGTCTCTAACAGAATCTTTTTTTTCTTCACATTACTTGTGCTATTAACTTGGTGTTAACCATATTCTGGATGGGCTTTTTGATGTACGTTGAAAGGATGGGGGGGGGGGGATTACCCTCTCCCCCAGCCTAAAATCCGCAAATCTTATCCAATTTACATGAAAATTAGCACAGACATAGAGCATTATGTGAAATTTTAGAATATTAAAAAAAATTGGGGAAATAATGTCCAAAAATGCAGCATTTTTTGCACGAAAATAAGCATTTTTTGGTGAAAATAGAGCGTGTTTTTGATTTTTAATAACTTTTTTTGTAGGAGAGATACTATTGTTCTGTTTTTGGTTTAGAATTAATAAGACAATGGAATTTATTCTTAATTTAAAATTAAGTGCCAAAATGTTCATAAATATGATTACAGAGCGCGCTAAAATAACCAAAATTCAGAAAAATGCCCATGTGACGTCACAATTGTCATTCTTTTGGTATTAGCTTACTTAGCAACTGCTCAAAATTTGAAGTCAATATCATTACTGGTTCAAAAGTTATGAAATTTGTAAAAAATGCCATTTTTATTACCTAAAATCACTCATAACTGCCCACTATGACGTCGTAAAAACACTTTTGACCCCTCATTTGAAAGTTATTATCAGCCATTACTTCATTAACGCCAAAGAAAATGTGAGAATTTGTTGAGCGTGGAAAATTTGCCGATTTAGCACAAATTTTTGTAACTTTGCAAAATTGTATTAGATCCATCTGTAAGTTGACTGACAAAATTACACTCCCCATGGTGTAGTTATTTAGAGGTTAAAAAAATAGTGTAGGTGGTTCTGACCAACTAAATGTTGTTAGCATATGCAAAATTTCGTTTAGTTATCGTAAGCAGTTAAAAATTTATAATCTGGGGGGAGGGCCAAAATACCCCCCCCCCCCCCCCCCTCCATCCGGAATAGGGTTAACATACTGCTAACAACTTCAGTTAACTTCATTTCCTGTTTGGAAAACTTTTGATTGCGATTCAGTTGTGGTATCTTGCGATTCAGTTGCGGTATCTTCTATTTATAGCTATCTCAACTTTTTAAAATCTCACCTTCATGACTTTAATTCAGATTTGCGAATTAACAAATTGGCCATTAGCTTTAATTTTGTTATTATTGAAAGAGGAGAGCTGTCGGTTTTTATTAGTACACAAACTGAAAGATTTAACTTTTTGGTTATTTTATAAAACAACTTTACTACCCTAACCGGACAAATTTTCGCGCGAATTTAATTTCGCGAAGTCAAAAATTTGTATTTCGCGAGGATTTAATTTCGCGAATTTGGTCTTTTCAGAAATTTTGCAAGGATTAAATTTCGCAAATTCAGCCTTTCTAAAAATTTCGTGAGGATTTAATTTCGCAAATTTGGCCTTTCTTAAATTTTCGCGAAACACATTTCAATATCGTAAGAAATCGTAAAGAAAGAAGAAAAGTTATTTATTGTCATCAGTATGCTGGACTATGCCAATTCTTCTAAGTTAAAGGTCAAATTCTCTATTTACAAATCCTGATCCTTTTCATTTTCTTCGAGGCATTCGTCTTCGTCACTTTCGTCTTCGTTCTCGTAATCACTGACGTATTTTGAAACTGTGGATAAACCAGAAGAATTGACAGGCGGAACATTAGGTTCTTCTTCTAACATCGGGTCAATGTCGCTAAACGGATCGACATACTCTTGGTGACAGCGTCCTTTAACCTGCTACCTGCCAACCTTTCAAACACACCAGTTTCCCATCATCTGGCGTCATTTCGTTATAAATCTCAATCAATCATTTTACATACAATGGCTTGACAGTCGAAAGCTTCAGTGCTACTTCTATCGTTTCGAGCTCTTGACCTTTGTTCATAGCTTGGATGATTTGATCTGCGTACCAAGTGGTAAACTTATTTTTCATCATGCGTTTTACAAAACCATTTTGGCCTTCTTGGACATCAAGTGGTTGGAAGAGGTAGGTGAAACTTGCAGGAACACTCTTTAGCAAAATATGGTTGTCAGATAATACCTTTAAAACAGGACTGGTCATTTGCCCTTTAAAGACATCCATAATCATTAAAGCCGACTGATCTTTCTCCAATCCCAATATCTTTCGCTTTTTCGTGACGTACGGAGCAATTATTTCATTTAACAGCTTAATTGACTCCTCTTCATTACTGTAATGTTTAGGGTTCACACCAAGTGAAAACGATGATGGAAAGCTTACTTTAGGGAGGCTTTGTAGCGTTTTTCCTCCATAGAAATAAAAATTTAATTTCGCGAGTGTTCATTTTCGCGATTTTACCATTTTCAAAAATTTCGCGAGGATTTAATTTTGCGAATTTAAGGTTTCCAAAAATTTTGTGTGGATTTAATTTAGCGAATTTACTGTTTGTCCATCGCTTTGGTGGTCTCCCACGAGGTCTTTGGTTGTTGAACTTATCCTTATATGTTATGTATACTGGATTGTTATTTCCTCTTCTCATCACGTGCCAAAACCAAGAGAGGCGTCTTTTCATCACTGCGTCGATGATTGGTGTTTCAGCTCCTAACCTCTGCCTTATAGTTTCGTTTCTGACGCGGTCAAGCAATGTGAGACCAAGCAAAGTACGGAAACACCTCATCAAATACAAGCAATAATTGTGTGTCTGACTTTTTCAGTGTCCACGTTTCGTATGCGTATTACATTAGCGCGTTATAAAGACGAAGTTTAAGTCTGATACCAACATAAAGGTTTTCGATGATATGGACAATACGGGGGTCTACCCCAATTGCTCGCATCATTCTCCATAAAGCTTTCCTCCAGATGGTATCGAATGCAGGTTTAAAATCAACAAAACACAATTGGACGTTAACATTTCTTTCCCTTGTCTTTTCGAGACTTTGGCGAACAATGAATATAGCATCCACCGTACCACATCTATTTTTTCGAAAGCCAAATTGAGATTCACGAAGAAAAGACTCAGTCTTGTCGGTCATTTGTTTTAGAAGTATCCGCAGGGAAACTTTACTGACGATTGATATTAATGAGATGGCTCGGTAATTTTCTGGATCTGATTTATTTCCTTTCTTGTGTATGAGATTTATTAGCATTTTTGACCAATATTTTGGCGAAATGAGATCTCTTTAGACTTTAGTGAAGATGACATGAAGCATTTTGATCATAGGTTACTCACAAGCAGTCAGGACCTCGGAAGTGATCTCGTCTACTCCAAGTGCTTTCCTTCTTTTTATTTTCTTTACTGCTTCTCTGATATCCTCAGTCGAGATAGGTGGATGTGCCTCTAGATCAGGCTGAACTTCGGGTATGTCATTTAGGGCATTCGGATCGTATGGGAATTCTCTATTGAGGTGTGACTTGAAGGGTCAGTATGTTTGATACCGTATATCATCAAATTGGGCGTTGTAGATCGCTTGCCCTCCAGTTTTCCAACACATTTAAATAAGTTAAAAAAGTTATCAGGTTGGTAGTCTTGCTCTATCTTTAAGATTTTCCTTTCAATGTTGTCTTTTTTGTGCTTTTTGACAGCTTTTTGACTATTTTTTTGGTATCTCTCCCTATTGATCTCATTGGCATTGCTCAACATGGCTATTCTGGCATCACGTCTCTTTTGACAGGCAAATTCAACTTCTCTGGGGAGACCCTCCATCTTTTGGTATTTCACTTGACCTATCAATTCTTCCGTGACTTTGTTCGTGGCTTCCTTAAACATGGTGTAAACAGTGTCAATATCATTTGTTTCAGCGAGTTCAAGCAGCAGTTCATAGTAACCACGTAGCAGTATCATTACATAGATCTGATGAATTATAATATAAGCGTTCACACTCAAGTTTACTAAAGTAGTGTCCTATTAACTAGAAAACTTTTTGTTTCATAGCAAACTTTTGACGATGTGTAAAAATAGAAACAAATAGGTACTATAAGTTTTAATATTTTTGAACTTATTCTATTGCAAACATAATCACTTGCTATTAAAAATTAATTTGCTAAGCAAGTGGTACCTTTAGAAAAGTATTTTCTGTGCTGTAATATTTTGCCATGAGCGACCACGATGCTTGCTTGATAAATTTAGAATGTTTTTGAACGGGTAAATAATTTCTTGGGATAGGACCAACGACCTCTCGCTTGACCTCGTTACCTTTGCGGTAGTTGGAAAGTCACATTAATGCAGGATCTGTTGATTCATTACAATATATGAGTAATACGCACTTGGTTCCAAAAAAAATGGATGAGGATGGTCTTTACACCGAAACCGGGGCTCCGTTGGGCGTATGCTTCTCCCCAATGTAAAAGACTTACAATAGACTTTACAAAGTTAGCGGGTTGGATGGCAATTGGGCTCCGCCTGTGCATTAATACGATGAAATTCCATTGGTTCGTAGAATTCAGTTTCAATTGAGCGTTCCGCTTCCCTCGTCTACTACGAATTAAACAATGACATCGGATCGATAGCGAAGTCAGTAGAGCAATCGTTCGGCAAGCGAGAGGTCGTGGGTCCAAAATCCACTCTATCCGTTACCTTTGCGGTAATTGGGAAATCACATTAGTGCAGGATCTGTTGATTCAATACAATGTATGAGTAATACGCACTTGGTTCCAAAAAAATTCATTTATAGATGAAGTCAATCGGAAGAAGAAATTAAAGATTATAGAAGGATAACAGTTAAGAAAATTTCGACCTAGATTCAGGCATTTTATTAAGAAAATTTAGGCTCGGGTCAAAACCGAGTTTCTTATAAAAACTCGTGTACTCATCGATTATGTTGATTTGTTTAGGGTTTTCGTGTTGTTCCAGCAAAAGATTGCTGGTGGAAATCTTTGGTGCCTTTGATGGAAGAAGTGAAGGAGATGATAGGCGATGAACCCGTATATATTTCCTTCGACATCGACTCTTTAGATCCTGCGTTCGCTCCAGGCACAGGTTAGATTACTTATTATTTTTCCATATAGAGTGCCAACCGAAATTTTGATGATTTGTAACTTTAAAAATATTATGATTATAGAAATAATTTTATATAGTTTGATAGCAAATTTTTCAAGCATTCTTAAAATATACAGTGTGTTCTGAAAAAAAACGGAACCCAAGTTTCAGAGAAGTATAACTTTTTGAAATTTTACTGGTAATTTGAGGTTTTATATCGTTAGAAAGATCTTATTCTTAATTTTTCAAAAATATGATATTTACTTTGTGAAGTTTGATATTTCAAAGGTTATTGAAGTTCATTTTCTTCAATACGGTCATTAAGTTTTCAAATTATAATGAGTTATAAATCTTTTGTTTACATCGAGCTGACTTATTTTTTGTTGCGGTGTTATGTAAATCACGAAAATGTTTATAAAACACAATTTTTTTATTCATCGTGTGAACTGTACCTAAAATCAAGTTTTTATTTGAAAACAACTTTTATTCCCACTACTTCCTGAAACCCTCTCAAAGCAAACTAAAATAGTAAGTTTTAAATTTTAGAATAACTTTTTGTATTAATCGGGTCATTAATTTCCATTAAACTTTCTCTTAATTGATCGTTATAGATCTAATTGAATAGTCATGCTTAGAATAGTAATACTGGTTCAAATATTATTTGCATAAAGTTAAGAATTGTATATTTGAAAAGAGCATAAAATTTTCTTCTTTCTGGTATAAAAATTGCATTCTTTATTTATAAATTTCAAACTATATACTTGCTAAAAGTTTGGGTTCCGCTTTTTTCAGGACACGCTATATGTTACGCATTCTAGGATATGTATTTGTATATGTATGTATTTCTTTTTAAGTTGATTGATGAGGTGATTAAAATTCAAAGATAAATCAAAAATTACTGTCAATGCACCTTAATGATGCATTTAATGAGATGTTATTGTAAGGCTAATAACACAACAAAAAAGTAATAAAACAGTTTTATCATTGGTACACTCCTTCTCAGAAAGTCATTTCGGCTTAACTCAGCACATGCGGTTTCGATTCTTGTCAACTCTTCCAATGTTGTCGGGGGTGTCTAGTAAACTTTACCCTTCAAATATCCCCATGACTTCTTGTCAGTGGCGTCAAATCTGAAGAGCGGGCCGGCCCTATTCAAATTTAAGCTAGGTTTTTTCTTGGTTTTTCTTTGTGTTTTTGTATCAATACCAATAATGTAAATGTATCATTCAACAAGAGTGCTCGATAGCGAAAACTAGAGCTCAATAAGTATTTATGTTTTTGTAAAAAAGGTGCATTATCTTTAAAGGTGCTTTAAGCTGTGGAATTGTCGAGTAAGGGCTTCTCTCATAGCATTCTACCTTTTTGTTTCGAGGTAATTGGTGTCTATGGAAACTATCTTTCGTCAACAGTCAACTGCATGTTATCGATAAGTTCTTAAAAAAAACATTTTTGTTTACTTTAAAGAAAAATTTTGGTTGCTCTGACAAAATTTTGCAATTATTATTTCTTTGTGTTCCTTATTGTTATGTGGTAGAGCCTTGTAGAACGCATCAGTAACTTGCATTGGAAATAGTTTTTTATGGATCTTTAAATTTTAATTACCTTAACTTAAAAAGAATAACTCGATTTTCTCAACTAATATTTATCCTAGAAATGCGTAACGTATATATTTAGAAATTATAAAAATTATTTCTCTAACCATAATATTTTTAAAGTTACAAATCATCAAAACCTCGGTGGACGTCTTTGTGTTTGGTACGGCTGGGAGGACCTAGTAGTACCGCGGCTAATATCTCAAGACTGGCTCACGATAGAAACTTAAAATTTGGTATGGAGTTAGTCCTCAATAGAAGTAGTGCAAAAATCATCTTTTAAAATTTATGGTTGCTATGGTTACTTGATAACGTCATCACGTAAAATAAAACATTGAAAACACATACACGCTATTTTGAAAATATGACGTCACAAGAAAAACTAATGACGTCAGCATCTTTCTTTTATCGTTACAAGATGACTGTCCAGGTTTCATGTCATAAACTTATATCTATTAAAAGTTATTAGGTTTTTAAGTTTTACTCAATTTACGCTATTTTTGCTTATATTTCTCACCTTCAGTTCAATATTTATTTTTTATTTTTTTATTTAACAATTAAAAAGTGCCAAGTTCCCGGTATGCTGTTTTGTAACATCTTTTGATTTGTTTTTCCTAAAATTAAATACTCTAAATTGAGAAGTTAAAAGAAAAACAAGAAATATTTTCAGTGTTGAATGTTTGAAGAGGATATGCAAGTTACGATATCCTCTGTAACGAGTTCGTTTTTCTTATTGATACTTCCACCGTATGTTGTCCTGCTACGCAGGCATACTCCAATTGATCTGCAGTTCAATAATTAAGCATAATTATGCAACAAAAATAGCTAATTACCTAAACTTTTGGCAAAATGTTCTAAATAAAATTGTATTAAAAGCCAAAAAGTTTCAATTTCATAAATGTTTTGTTTTAGTTAAAATTTATACTGATATAAGGCCCAAAAACTTGTGGGGGACTCAAAGGGTGCAAACACCAAAAAATGTACAAGCTGGCTTTAAGAAAATGATTCAATGGCTGAAAAAGAGACACTATCAAGTCGATCTTCACACTATCTCTCAGGCCATAAATAATCATAACGCCCGCAAAACAGCATTATTGTTATATTTGACGTTGCTCAACAATTAGTACGCGCGAAAAAAGTGTTATTGAGGATAAGCGAAAATTAGTAGTTTTAACTCGTGGAACTCACTTAACTTTTTAAAAATAGTCAAAATTTGAAGAGATTTTTTCAACACTTCTCAAAGTTTAAAGTTAAACTTTTGTACACTGGAAAGCCAGAAACTAGTTAAGTTTGGTATGAAAAGACAGCTCATTGTATGGGCTTTCTGAAAATATATAAGTTAACTAACGATTTTCAAGTTTTCGGGAGTTAAAAGTCTTCAAAGACACAGCGATATTTTGGTCAAATTTGAACGTTTTTATAAACTCTTAGAACGCACTCACTCAATTTTTTAAAAATTTCGAGAGATTTTTACAACATTCCTCAAAATTTCAAGTTAAATTTCTGGACACTGGAAAGCGAGTTATATTTTATGAAAAGAAAGCTCATTTTATGGGCTTTTTATGCCAAGGGTTACGCGCGGCGTCAGGAGCATTTTAACCATCGATCCATCCATTTTGTAATAATTGACAGCAATTGTAAAATTACAAAGATTTCAAATTTAGACGAGGTTTGCATGTATCTTATAACAGGTGCTCTTATGTCATGCTTTTTAAAGCGTGATACATAGCAAAGTTGTAGGGGTACAGTTCAAAATCTTTTGGACTTCCAGATGTAGAAAAAACATTATTCACGGAACCAATCCAGACGACTTCCAATTTTAAGGCAAATTTGCTGTGGATACAAAAGAAAGTTGTTGATTATCATTGACAGACCTCACACACCTAGATTTCTTTAGAATTGCCAAAATTAAACTGTATGGTGTTGTTCGAGGCTAGACTAAATGTTGCTTGGACGAATATGTGTAATATTTTCAACCGCGTTTTACCAGTTGACATTTGGCATAAATTTGAAGATTATAAATCAAATCATCCATTCAAAGTGATATTTTGCCCTTTCACTATTTTGTTCTGCAAACACTCACCTGTGACAGGTGGTCAAAATTATGCAGCTTCTAACACTTTCCTAAAGGTAAACAAAGCTAACAAAGTTTTTGAGTCGTTAACCTGCGCTATTAAGGATTTAACAATTGCAAATACTGAAAATAAGTAACTTTTTGATGAGGCTGTAACGCGTAATGCCGCCATTGTATGATCATGAAATCTTGTAAAAAGATGACAAAAAAGATTTATTGCAATCAGTCTTCAGGTGCTGCACTTGTAAATCAGAGTCGTGAGTTCGACTCTATTGCAAGGCTTTTTGGTAGTGAATTTGCAAGCACTGTTTATTTTGCATGGTGTCAAAATGTGTTTCTACGAAGGCAGCCTTACTATTAGCCGGCACCCTTATTATTATGAACTCATTAAAACACTAAAAAGGCTATATATATAAAATAAATAATTGGGTATTCTGGATAAATAATCAAATCTTTTTCATTCATTCATTGATAAGAAAGAGCGACTATGGTTCAAAATTTATCAAAAAAGCTACCAGTGAGGTATCAACCTCCTCCAAATGATGCTCGAAGGATTAGGAAGTACAGCAACTTTATAATACAAAAGAATTGGAGTTTCACAATTTATTTTGTCGCACAGAAACCGAATTGGAAATAGTCTGCATTACGCAACTAGAACTAAATTATATGTGAAAGACATGAGAATAATTTTATTCCAAAATTAATTTTGTTCCTTTTCCCTCTAAGAAAGCTTATAAGCATAAATCTGCTTTAAACGTTGTAAGAGATTTGATCATAAGGATAAGCATATTTTTAAGGTAATTAGTTGCAAAATCTAAACATATCGTACGACGGTAGACCTCGAGCAGAGCTATGCTTATTTAAAAAATTAGTGTATTTCTTGACCAATAACAAATAATGTTTGTTATCGGCATTTATTTGGTTGATAATATCAGGATATCAGGACCATCGCTGTGTTCGTATTTTAGTTATCATTATATTTTGATACCCTTAACCGGACAAATGTTCGCGTGGATTTAATGTCGCGAGGTCAAAAAATATATATTTTGCGAGGATTTAATCGCTTAAATTTGGTCTTTTCAGAAGTTTCGCGAAGATTTGATTTCGAAAATTCAGTTTTTTTTTGCGAGGACTTAATTCGCAAATTAAATTTAAAACTTAAATTTTCGCGTAGCACATTTCAATATCGTAAGAAATCGTAAAGAAAGAAGAAAAGTTATTATATTTTCATTAGTATGCTGAACTATGCCATTTTTTCTAATCCTGATCCTCTTCATTTTCTTCGACCCATTTTTCTTCGTCACTTTCGTCTTCGTTCCCGTAATCACTGACGTATTTTGAAGCTGTGGATAAACCAGAAGAATTGACAGCCCGAACATTAGGTTCTTCTTCTAATTCTAACATCGGGTCAATGTTGCTAAACGGATCGAGGTTTGGTAAACTGGTCATACTCTTGGTGACAGTGTACTTTATACCAGCTACCTGTCAACCTTTCAAACACACCTGTTTTCCATCATCTGGCGTCATTTCGTTATAAATCTCAATCAATCATTTTGCATACAACGGCTTGACAATCGAAAGCTTCAGTACTACTTCTATCGTTTCGAGCTCTTGACCTTTGTTCAGAGTTTGGATGATTTGATTTGCGTACCAGGTGGTAAACTTCTTTTTCATCGTGCGTTTTACAAAACCATTTGGGCCACCTTCGACATCAAGTTGTTGGAAGAGATAGGTGAAACTTGCAGGAACACTCTTTAGCAAAATATGGTTGTCAGATACCTTTGAGACATCTTTCTCCAATCCGAATCTCTTTCGCTTTTTCTTGACGTACGGAACAATTATTTCATTTAACAGCTTAATTGACTCTTCTTCACGACCGCCTCACTTTGTAATAGACTGGAATCCAGGATGTACAAACAAATGAAATTTAAAATATGTATTTCATCATTCAAATATTGTTGCAATTATGTCGAAAAAAATCCATGCCAAATAATGGGAAAAAAAACTTATTTGGATCGCTTATAAAGGAGTTTCCCTTTTTGCTTTCTTAAGTTAAATTGTTGCCAAAAATATCCTCTCTTGGTCCTATATCTGGAGAGTCTAATTTGAAGCAGAAAATCAGTTGTAATGACTTTTTCAATTTTGCTCTTTCATTACCAGTCGCCCTCTGGGCGAGTTGTAAAAGTACATACCTTATTCGGATTAATTTGGGCGCGGATTTAATTTGGCACAGCAAAAAAACTGAAATCTTGGCGCCAATTTAATTTAGCGCAACTAAAAATTTTTCGGTAAATTAAAGGAAGTATGAACGATTTAAAAATGTAAAACACGATCAATAATCTTCTTATATAAACATTCACTGCTCAAAAATTTAATCTGCGCTAAATTTGATCCGAATAAGGTATTTTCGAAAGCTAATATCTCACAAAATAAGAATTTTTACACCTTGAGGCCCAATGTTTCTGAAAGTACGTAGAATTTTCAATGAAAAAGTCTGTTTTCAAGCCACCCTTCCTTTTGCAACTCTTTTTTTTATAATGTACCTTTAAGTTGGTAATGAAAGGTTTAAAATTTATATTTTTTGTAAAAGATGTTATCTTTTGGTCCTTTATATGGAAACAAGTTTAATTTGAAGCAGAAAATCAATTTTAATGACTTTTGCTCCTTAACTCTTTCATTACCAGTCGCCCTCTGGACTATGTGAAAGCACATATTTTTAAAAGCTTATATCTTACGAACTAAGCATTTTTAGACATTGAGACCCGATTTTTTGTTTTGCACTCCTTCACGCGTTTTTGGCAAAAATAATCTCAATCGGGAATAAGGTAATAAGAAAAACCATTAATTAACAAAACATTTTTTATTGTAATTACTATTGTGAGTGAAAGTGATAACTGACCGTAAAAACAACAAGTAATAAATTTGTGTTAAAATTTTTTATAACTTCTTAAAGATTTTGATATCATTCTCCTTCTCTTTTGTTTGATATAAAAATTAGTGAATAATGTTTTGGGTAGCCTTTTTTTGAGACACACAGGCAGCGTTCACACTAAGCTTTCTGAAAAGTTGCTTTGGGAGTAATAAAATTAGAGGGATCCTCTTATTATCTCTTTCGGAGTTATAACGAAAAGTATCATGTATTCCATTTGACAAGTATTTGAAAAATGAATTTAACCCTTTGGGGCTTATCGGAGGAGGGGGTGAGAGGTTCTTCAAAATTTTTAAAGTTATGAAAAAATTCGAAAAAAGTTATATTTCATCTTCTGAACCTGCCCTTAAAATGCATCATTTTGTTATATCAAACATAGGGGTATCGAATTGTTTCCAATAAGTGCCCTAAAAATAGTTTAAACAGGAGTTGAGAATAAATTGAATATATTTAGTTCTGTCAGGAATACTGGCAGGAATACTGCGCGTCTTTACTCGTGTCATTACTCTGCGTTTGTACTGCGGATTCTCTCTCAAACCGAAATTTCTCCGCCTTTTGCTCCATCGGTGGTGAGTAGAAAATTTGATAATGAAAACCACGCGAGTCTACGCAAGATTATTTTCTCTCATTCACCGCTGATTTTGAAAAGACACTTTTAAAGAGAAGACTAGCTTGCTAGTTTGTTTTTTCAGTTTATATCCGGGAACCAGTCTAGCACGGCATTTGCTACTGGTATTTGGAGAAACAAATGGTGATTCCTATCTTTTAGAAAAATTTTACGTATCATTATTGTTCACTCAGAGATACTTAATACTGGGTGTCCCAAAAAATGCTGCCTACTGTAGAAATTTCATGTCATCTAATCAAAAGGACCGTATCTCAAAAAACAAAGAGAAAAGATTTCTATGCTATTGCTAATGACAATGATAGGCTGGGACACCCTGTATAACATTTCACGGGAATACTCTTTTAAAAGAAGCATTAAATTTTATTGATTTTTGGAAAAGGTATGGGGTTCTTCCATAAATTCTGAAAAGTCGTTAACTATAGAAAGTTTGACAATTTAACAAAAAGAGTAATATACAAATCGTAAAACATGTAACTGTTGTCGCGCACTCAATTACATTTCTAAGGCAAATTTCATGAAAATGTGATGTTATACTTGCAAAAAAGATGATTTCTTTGCTTTCTCTGAGTTTGAGCTTCTAAACGTTCCCAAAAAAACTAATATAATACTGAAATATCCAAGTAATTACATTTTTACACTTCTGTAACGACGACGTCGCCAGTCAAGAAAAATCACAATTATCTATCGTCATTAACGACATGACATGAATAACCATTTTAATGTCAGTTTTATACTAGATGGGAGACCTGCCACTATCTTCTCATCTAAACTCGAACGAATAGCGACGGCTGAAATACAGGATTCATATCGCGAATCCTAGTAAAATATAATTACATAGTATGATTTGATAATTCAAGTTATAAAAAAATATGATTGTATGATATAATATGGTAATGAAAGGCATAAAAAATTGCACGGTGCCATTTCCTCTTGACAATAACTGTAACATGGCTTTTCACCATGCTATTTTTCCTCCTTGAGTTGATTACAAGAAAAGTGACAAATTTGCATTGATACCCAGGCTAGTTTTATACGAGTTGTATATTTTTTTAAATGGTTTTTTATAGATACATTTTCTTGGACACGCTGTATGATAAAATGAATTGTCAGCAGCGAACCTTATACAGCTCGTCGAAATATTTAGGTCTTTTAACCGTCAGTTTCATGATTTGTACCTCAATAATACGATCGTACGCGTGCCTGGTGATGCGTTTATGCAAATATTTCTTTTCAAATGGGTTTACCTATAACTAGATCAAAACTCTTTTTCCTTCAGGTACTCCTGAGATTGGTGGACTAACTTCCATTCAAGCTATTGAAATTATTAGAGGCTGCAAAGGACTCAACATTGTGGGATGCGATGTGGTCGAGGTAAAAATCAACAGTGGATTTTGCATTATACCTATTCTTCACGGGCTTTCTCATGTTCGTTAACTTCACGAGGGGGGAGGGGAGGGGCGGGGGTAAAGACTACTCTGCTCCCCTGATTAACTGATGATAGGGTTGAGGAAAAAGAAAGACTAGGTCACACCAGGTTCGTAGGTTTTCCACTTATCAATGACATGGTATCGAGTTGAATTTTATTTCAAATTGTAAGTATGGTCAAATTACTAAGTTACTTTAATAATAATTATACTTTTAATAATCTCGAATGGCAAAATTTCTCGAAATTTAGTAGTTGATAGATTTTGGGACATCCTTACCGCCATTGAGTTGATGTCGTGTCAAAGAAGGAACTTCGCTTCTATCAACTTCGTGACTGAGTTCAATATATATATATATTTTTTTTTCAATGAGCCATAACTTTTGAAGGAAAGCTTCAAATTGAGTCAATAACTCTTTATTCATTTTTTCACCAAGGGGTAGGGGAATTTGGCCACCACGTGAGAATAGGGTCAAAAATTCATTATCATTTTTCCTTATGAGAATAAAATGTGAAACATAGTTTTCTATTTGATTTTTATTCTATTCTATTTTCCTGAAAAATCCACAAAAAGCATCACAGGTTGTTTTCTAATGTAATTTTCCTGATGTTTTTTATAGGTTTCACCTCCTTATGATATAGCTGGAATGACATCAATACATGCGGCTAACATTCTTTTTGAAATGCTTTGTGTCTTACCTGGAGTGAAATACGAAGACTTTTAGCTAAAAATACACACTTTAAAAAAAAGATTGTGCCAGTTGACATTTGGCACAAACTTGAAGAATGCAGGGCAAATCAACCATTCAAGAATCCTTTGATGCCCTTTTACTATTTTGGTTTGTAATAATCTATAATAATATATAATATAAATAATCTTGATAAACTTCTTTTTTTCCCGTTTGTTCCGTTTTTCATTAGCTTTTACACAGTTGTCATCTTGGTCACGTTGTTGTTTATGTTGTGTTGTGTAATAGGAAGGAAACTAAATGGTTTTTTAGGCAAGATATCTAAATTATGCACAGGACAAAGATTCTGGAAATATACTTAAACGTATAGATGCATGAATGTTTTACTTTAACACTTTAATGGTTAAAATGATTCTTCGAGCAAGGTTTAAGCGTGGTAAAACGTACCCAATGTTTACCAGATTTAAACAATCAATTTTCTTACTTAAATGGCCATATCTCAAGGAAGTTTGAAATTTGAGTACGAAGGAAAAAAACACATTAACTTGTCAATATGTTTTTTTTCCTCATCCGGTACAATGTTCCAGGATAGGTTTAACAACCTGGCGCCTTTTAGTACCAAAATTTTGGGAAAAAAACGAAAAGAAGGGTGGGAAATGTAAACTTAAAAGTTTTCCCGTGCATTCGAATTATGTTACTTGAAAAAGTTTTTTTAAATATCCATGTATCTATGTCCTCCGGACGGGCAGCTTGGTTGATACTGTTTATTGTTTGTGAGATTAGAACGAGTGTGAGAAGTTTCGGCATTTGCTGGGATCTATTTTGTCCCATGTTGCAGAGGAGGGTTGCAGTGCAATCTACAGTTGGGCGCCACGTTTGACGTGTTGTGGGGGGGGGGGGGGGGGGGGGGGGGGGGGGGGGGGGGGGGGGGGGGGGGGGGGGGGGGGGGGGGGGGGGG